>PVJH01004028.1:0-82500 GCA_004026705.1 Nesogale talazaci
TCAGCTACCCATTTCTTCCCCCTCCCTCCCAGCCCACCTTCCCTCACAAAACCTTGATAAGTTACAGATTATTTTTGTCATATATTTTATCATCCTCCATTGTCCCTCACTCACTTTTCCATTACTCGTCTCCGTGGGAGGGAGTTATAGGTTGATTCTTGTCATCAATTCCCCTTTTTCTCCCCCACTCTCCCCTAATCTTCCTGGTATCTCCACTCTTCTTGTTGGACCTGAGAGGTAAGGTAGAATTGAGGTCATGATAGTGGGGTGAAGTAAGTACCAAAAAGCTAGAGGAAAGTTGTGTGTTTCATAGGTACTATACTGTACCCTGATTGGGTCATCTCTTACTTTTAACTCTTCTGTGAAGTAATGTCCAATTGTCCACCAATGGGCATTGGTTCTCCACTCCATGCTCCCCACCCGATCCCCCAATTCACTTTGAGTATGGCTTTATACTGGGTCTCAGATGCCTGATACCTGATCCCATTGACACCTCATGATCACACAGGCTGGGGTGCTTCTTCCATGTGGGATTTGTTGCTTCTGTGCTAGATGGCCACTTGTTTATCTTCAAGCCTTTAACTCCCCAAATGCTGTATCTTTTGATAGCCACGCACCATCAGCTTTCTTCATAACATTTACTTATGCACCCATTTTGTCTTCAGTGATCATATCAGGAAGGTGAGCCTCATAGAATGCCGGAAAGTTAGAATAAAGTGTTCTGTGTTAAGGAAGTACTAGAGTTGAGGCTCGATGCCCACCTGCAACCTTAATTCCTAACATATAGTTCTATTCCCCTCTCATTACACATACACACACATTTACATATGTACATACCTGTATTTAGGCCTCTATAAGGGCCTTTGCCTCTTGTTTCTTTCCTGTATTTCCTTTTTACTTCCCCTTTGTCTCACCATCGTGTTCAGCCTTCATATGGGTTTAGTAATTCCTTGCTGCTACATTGCCCTTGATTGAGCCCCACTAGGCATCCTTCACCCTTCCTTCCATTGATTTTAGTTCACTTGTTGTTCCCTTGCTCCTGGGTTGGTCCCCCCTCCACACTTCCTTTCTCCTACCTCCCCTTCTCCTGTATCCCTGCTCCCCAGAACCATTGGTCCCATTCTTTTCATTTCTGAATCATTTACCGCCTACCTTATCTAGATAGACATGCAGATACATTAATAAGTGCACAAACCAGGCAAAGTCAAATAAAACAACAAGGGAAACAAACACAAGGTAACAATAATAAAAAGAAAGCTCCTTACAAAAATGGAAAAGCCTATAAATAGGTCAAGGTCTATTTTTTGGCCTTTACGAGTGTTTTCCGGTCGAATCTGATGGGATGTCACATTCTGCCTCCCAAATCTATTTATGGTATTCCCTGGGGGTTTCATCACTCTGCTCCCCCTGCTGCTCTGCTGCATGCCCTCAGTGCCTCACCCCAGTGTGATGGGGCCAGACCATGCACTATTCCTGCACTGTATCTCCAGTGTTGTCCCCCGCAGCGTTATGATTCAGTGAGAGATGCCATTTCCCCATGGTGGGGCTGATTCTGCGCTCCTTCCTGTGTGTTCTCTGCATTGAGCAGGTACATCGTCGGGGCATGGTGGGCTAGGATGCCCTTTCCTTCCTGTCCATCCCTTTGCATTTCTCCTGTGTGCTCAAATCCAACACACCTCTCTCCCCAAGTTATAGCTCCAAAGCTGTTCTCTGAAGTGCGTTCTTCTGAGGGGGGGAGGGGGTATTCACATAGTTGGGATTATTGGGGCTGGCCCGACAGACCTCTCTGTTGGTTCCCTGGTACATGTCAGTATGTTGTATTCATGTCTTGGTGCATTAAGTTGAAGCCTGGTCTCTCCCTCCCTCTCCTCTGGAGCTATATAAACAATACCCTCCTCTTGGGTGGATTAGTGCGCCCTACCCATGTCTCTCCCCCCTCTTTCTTTCCCCCTCTTATTTAGTTTGCTGCGGTATATATCCCTGGCTTGAGTTTGGACCCTGGCATAGTTGCTGAACCTCACACCATGGATGTATGTACACAGTAGCTTTCTCTCTATGCTTCACTTTTTTAATTAATACAATGCTAAGTATCTCTATAAACTGAAATAAGAGTGTGATATGCGAGTTTTATATCAAGAACAGTACTAAAGAAAGAAAGGAAGAAAGAAAGGAAGGAAGGAATCAAAAGTTGATGAATAATTACTATGGGTGAAGGAAGATGAGCTTTGACTTAGGGGGCATTGAATGTATATTAATGGTGGTGGAATAATTTGGAAATTTTAACAGTAATGATTGTGCAAAGTGTAATGAAGGGTATAATCAGTGGCCCTGAATTATACATGGAGAAGTTAATGAATTTGAGAATATTTTGTTGTGTATATTTTGGCATAATTTAAAAAATTATACTGATAACAGTAAGTACACGGAAGAACAATATGTTCAAAAATTGACTGTGAGAGTGATTGTACAACTCTTCTTCATGTGACTGAACTATTGAGTTGTATAATGTGTGGAAAAGGTGTCAATAAACCTGCTCAAAAATGGAAGAATATCTTTTGTTCTTCTGAAGTGGTTTTTCAGAGAGATTGTTCCTAGAATGGCGCTAAATGTAGATCACATCAGCTCAGAGGACTCCATGGTGGTAACAGGATTATGTACTGGGCTGCTAAATCCGAGCCAGTACTGCCTTTAATTCAAAAAGCTCTAAAATAGATGCTTTTTTATTGTACTTCTTTCTATAACTAATGGAAATTATGTTTAAAGCAAAGATCTGGAAAATGTACAAAATATCTATAAGTCTACGTATCTTAAATGACCGATAAAAAGTGTGACTAAGATCAGAAAATGAAAAATGACCTGAACAAGTATTTCTTATTAGTTAATTTATAATAATAAGCCTAATTTCCAAGAAAATTTCTTTTTTAAATTTAATTTTAATTTTATTCATTTTATTGAAGGCTCATACAACTCTTATCACACCTACATCCACTGTGTCAGGCACATTTGTACATTTGTTGCCCTCAGCATTTTCAAAACATTTTCATTCTACTTAAACCCTTGGTATCAGCTTCTCATTCTTCTCCCATCCCCCACCTTCGTCAACAATCCTTAATAATTTATAAACTGTAATTATTTCTTCATGTTTTACACTGACCGATGTTTATCTTCACCCACTTTTCTGCTGTCTGATTCTAAGGAGTGGGTTCTATGAGGGTCATTGTGATCTTATCCTCCCTTTTCCCCTCACCTTCCCATTCCCCTCCTGGTATCATTATTCTCATTATTGGCCCTGAGGGGTTTATCTGTCTTGAATTCCCTGTGTTTCCAGCTCTTATCTGTATGCATGCACATGCTCTGGTCTAGTTGGATTTGTAAGTTAGAATTGGGATCATGATAGTGGGGACGGGAGGGAAGCATTAAAGAACTAGGTAAGTTGTGTGCTTCCTCGATGCTATACTGCACTGTGATTGATTCGTCTCTTCCTTGGGACCCTTCTGTAAGGGAATGTCCAATTGTCTACAGATGGGCTTTGAGTCTCCACTCTGCACTCCCCCTTATTCACATCAATATGATTTTTAATGTTCTGGGTCTTTGATGCCTGATAACTGATCCCATTGACATTTCATGATCGCAAAGGCTGGTGTGCTTCTTTTATGTGGGCTTTGTTGCTTTTCAGCTAGATGGCCACTCATTTAGCTCCAAGCCTTTAAGATCCCAGACACTGTATCTTTTGGTAGATGGGCACCATCAGCTTTCTTCACCCATTTAGTCTTCAGCGATCGTGTCAGGAAGGTGAGCACCATGAATGTCAGGTTACTAGAACAAAGCGTTCTTGCATTGAGGGAGTATTTGAGTAGAGACCCAATATCTGTCTGCTACCTTGATACTTAACATGTAAATATATGTACATAAATCTATTTCCCTATCATTATATATAAATATATTTACATGTTTATGCCTGTATTTAGACCTCTACAAATGCTCTTTGTCTCCTAGTTTTTTCCTTTATTTTCTTTTACTTTCCTTTTGTCCCACTATTTCCAGTGACTAATTTTCTAAGATGTCATAAACAGAAATTATTCACATTGTCCATCTCAGAAGTATCCCAATAGCCATCTAGAAGCTATTGTTTCCTAATGTTTAAGTCCAGTGCTCCATATCCAATATCCAAGAGCCTAATAGTCATCTCCTTGTGGCTATCTCACAGAAAATTCAAATTCAGTCAATCCCAAACTGAACTAATGGTTTCCTCCACAAATATGTATCATTCTCAATGTTCCCTACTCTATACTCATTCAGCATCATCTTTAATTTCTTTCTCTCTCAAATTTCACATATACTCAATTACTGAAATCCTATTGATTTTACCCACATCTTATAGTCATCAATTGCTATGTCCTCTATCATCTCATGAGTAAATTGCAATCATAGTCTCTGGCAGTTGTCCTGCCTCTACAATTGCTTTTTTAAATGCTTTCTCTAATTCTGTAGAAAAGACAATCTTTCAAACTTTTAAACATAATCATATTGTCATGTCATTCACTCTCTGCTTAGAAACCTTCAAGGTTTCTTTATTGCCCTCAAGCTAAAATTCGAACTCATTAATATGACACTCAAAGTCCTTCATGCATTGACTTCTTACTATCTCTTGAATATTATCCATTATCATTGACCCAACAATATCTTATCTCCAAAGAAGTTCTTGACACTGTGGTGGGATTTACTAAAGTTTTGTTGTTGTTGTTGTTGTTGTTGTTTTTCGTTCTTGTCCATTTTTTTCAACTTTGTTTCCATTTGAACTGACATATGAACAATTGGTAGTCTGTTCCAGTCTGCCCCTGACCTCATTTTGGCTACTAATAATGAGTTTCTCCAGTCTCTGTTCCCACAAATAGTCTCTATTGTCTTTATCCACAGATTTCTGTGTGTTCTGTCTGGAGAGGTCCAACATGCACCATCACAAGTTTATGTTGTTGAAGAAAAGGTATTTGCAAGGAAGAACTCAGTGGTCTTTCCAATTTCTACCACGTGATCTCTAGCATTGTTTCAATTCCCAAAGCCTGGCTTTTCAACTATTGATCCTTCTGCTTTATTCTGGACTTTCAAATTTCAATCATCAGTCATTATTAATACATCTTGATTCCATGCTTGATCCATTTCAGACTGAAGGTGTTGGTAGAATTCTTAAATTTCTTCATCAGTAGATTGATAACATAAATTTCAACAATAATGGTATTAATTGCACTTTTTTGTAAGCACATTGACATTATCCTATCATTGATGTCATTTTATCTCAAGACAGGTCTCAAAATGTTCTTTTTAATGAGAAGTGTGACATCATTTCTCTCAAATGTATCATTCCTGCATAGTACAAAATATGCTTGTCCGATTCAAAGTGGCTAATACCAATCCATTTCAACATGCATAGGGGATCAATCTTTATGTGGTCCATTTAATTTTTGATGAATTTCAACTTTCCTAGATTCATACTTCATACATTCCACTTTTGGACTAGTGATGGATGTTTGCAGCTGTTTCTTTTCATTTTGAGTCGTGTACCATCAGCAAATGACGATCCCTAAATCTTTAACCCAGTCACATCATGACTGGTGAGTCTACTCTGAAGAGTTAGTTCTTCCCCAGTTGCATTTTGAGTGCCTTCCAATCTGAGGGGTCCATCTTCTGGCATCATACCTGACAGTATTTCACTGGGATTCACCACTTATCTGTTATTTCTTGATCTGTGCTGACTTATGTGTTACTGGCATACTTGAAGATTCATCACGGACAATTCAAACACCAGCAGCATCATACAAGGTGTACATGTTTCAGTCGAGTTTCCAGATTTTTTTTTTTAAAAAAAGGCTATGGAGAAGAAATAGACTGTCCACTTCTATCAAATTGGTCACTGAAAATCTTACGAATAGCAGAACAGAAATTTATGTAGATGTATAAAACCAGATGGCAAATGGCAATGAAATTGATTCTGATTCAGCAACCCCATATAGGGTTTTTGAGATTGCAACTAGAGAAACAGGCAACATGCTCTATCTTTTACAAAGCAGCTTGAAGGCTTGGACCACTGACCTTGTGATTAGCAGTTCAACACTTGTCCCACAGTATCTCCAGGGCCGTGTATCTTTATACACATTATATAGCTATGGAAATATATTATTGGTAGAAAGATTCTTGTAGGGCATTTCAGGCGTGGATAGTTTAGCTTTCATTAGTTTAAAATATATCAGTATAATGAAACCAGGATATTGGCTAACCCTAATGAAAGAAGAGAAGTTGTGATTGAGTGATTGGTTGTGTTCTATTTCTTTCTTGATTAACATGTTTGTTCCACACGTGTATTCTTTATAGTTACTCCTAAAACTGATAATACATATTTCAGTAATTTAAAAACGTTTAAATATGCTACATTTAGAGATGAAAGTCAAGGATTGCACCCTTTAGTATGGATTAACACTCAATGCAAAGAAGACCAACATCCTCACAACTGGACCAGTGGGTAACATCAAGACATATGGGGGCAAGATGGCAGCTGTGAAGGCTTTAGCTTTGCTTGGGTCTGCAATCAAAGCTCATGGAAACAGCAGTCAAGAGAGCAAATGATGCACTGCATTGAGCAAATCTGCTGCACAAGACCTGAAAACCAGGGAAGTTCCTTTGAGGACTGAGGTACACCTGATCCAAGCCATGGTATTTTAAATTGCCTCCTATGCATATGAAAGTTAAATACTGAGTCAGGGAGGTTGAGGAAAAATTGATACATTTGAATTGTGGTGCTGGGGAAGAATATTGAAGTACCATCCATTGTCCAAAGGATGACCACATCTGACTTGGAAGAATTAGAGCAACAGTGTGGTTTAGAGGTGAGACTTCATCTGACATCAAAGGGAGGAAGGTCCACAATGTGACAATGAGACAGATTGTCACAGTGGCTTCAACAATGGGCCAAGGGTAGGAACAATTGTGGGGACGGCATGCTAGTAGGCAGGGCTTCATTGTGTTGCGCGTCAGGGGTCACTGTGGGTGGGACCAACGCAATGGCACACCTAACAGTAATGATGTCTACACTGACCACAGACTTCATGGTTCACACTTTTGATAGTGAAAGCAGCATTACTAAAAATTGTCTTTGGACAATGGGCCTAAATTAGAACTATCTAGACAAAAGTTTATATATAAAATTATTCTAATTATCATATATTAAAAGAATTAAAACAAAAACAGGGAGAACTAACATAGTTTCTACCTATATTTGGTATATGACAGGACTGCCTTAAATACCACTGATGGTGCTAAAAATTCTTCTTTATATAGGTAATCACACAGTAGATTATTTTCTTCCTAATACTTTCCATACAAGAAGTGGAAGGAAGGGAAGAGATATAACATGAGGCTGGTCATTGAGGAACTTGCAATTTTGTAGGGTTCTGAACACATAAAACCTAAAGAGCCAGTAATGAGCGTGATGTCTGATTTTCCCTATATCTGTCAACCTGTGTTAAAGCTAATAAATCCATGTCATCTAATGTCAGTGAGGTCCGCTCATGCTTTCTTCTCAGTCACCTATATACTTCCTTTTCCTTATTGAGATCCTATCTGTCGACTTTTCATTCCTAACTAAGAAGTCTGGGATCCTTTACAATATAGCCTCCTAATTAGTCTCATGTCATCTTTCCCTTTACTTTTCCAGATCAATCTTCTTGAAACTTGGGTTTAATTCATTGAAGTGGCTGCTTTTGCCTACAAAAGAGCTGAAACTTATAAGCCAAAATCTGGTATAAACCCAAATTTCCAGTCTTCTTTTTTCACTATTCCTAGATATCTTACTTATGAAGAAATCTGGATTAAACATTAATAATTTAATTTTCACTTCAGAATCTGAAGAGAATGGAATTTTGTCTGTGACTCCACAATGAACACACCTCAGATAAGGCAACACCTAGAGGCAGAGAGTACTTCTAAGCCAACAGTTCAGTAATCCATAGGTGAGGTGATAAAGACTAGAATACTTTTCAGGATGGTGACAGAACACATGGAAAGAAATGGGTTGATTAAGTCGTTAAAGCAGAAGAATCCAAAAAACTGTGAATCATAGGATATGAAAGCAACTGACAGACAGGCCTACATGATCCATCTATGACTAAATGAGAGCTAAGACCTATCAGAACTTTCTACTGTTGAAACTAAGGACTACTGGTCTCAGAGATGACTACTGTAGCTGAATCTTTTCCTCCATGGGGACAGTATCAGTTAAGAGTAGCCTGTCTCCTCCCCGTGACTCCCCTGTAAAGGGGTGACCAATTACCCACCAATTACCACCCTGCTTTCTCCCTCATTTGTAATGATGTGATTCTTGTTCTTTGATGCTCGATACCTGTTCCCTTTGGCCCCTCTTGATCACACATGTTGGTGCGCTTCTTCCATGTGGGCTTTGCTGTTTCTGCGCTGAATGGCGACTTGATTATCTTCAAGTCTTTGAGACTCTAGACATTCAATCACTTGGTAGCTGGGCACCATCGTTTCTTCTACTCTGTTTGCCTCTGTATCCATTTGTCTTCAGTGATCGTATCGGGAGTCAATTGGTCCATTGATTTTGATTTTTGTTCTTTGATGTCTGATACCTGATTGTTTCAGCACCTTACGATAGCACAGGCAAGTGAGCTTCTTTTATGGTGGGTTTTGTTGCTCCTGAGCTAGATGACTGCTTGTTCATGCTCAAGTCTTTAAGACCCCGGATGCTATATCTTGTGATAGCTGGGCACCATCTGCTTTCTTCACCACTCTTGCTCATGCTACCACATGTCCTCAGTGGGCACCTTGGGTGTACGGGGCAGCTAAGCAGTGATGATGCATACAAGTTTCTTCTAGTTCCTGAAGCCTTCCTCCCCCCAAACCATCATGGTCCCAACTCTACCTTACAAATACAGATAGACTGGAGAAGGTACACTGGTGGAGAGGGGAGCTGGAGATATAGGGAAACCAGGACGGATGAGCCCCTTTGGGCCAGTAGTTAGATTAGAGCTGCTGGAAGGGTGGAGAGAAAGTGGGGTAGAGAGATGGAACCAGCTGCAAGGATATACACATAAGCTCCTATCTGAAGGATGGGCAACAGGGAAGTAGGTTGGGGGAGAGGTCGGGCAGTGTAAGATATGACAGAATGATAATAATTTATAAAGTATTGAGGGTTGGTGGGAAGGAGAGGGCAGGGGAAGTGGGGAAGGGATGGAAAAGTCGATACTAGGGGCTCAAGAGAAAAGGTGGATGATTGGAGAATGATAATAGCAGCAGACATGTGAAGGTGCCTGGCACTGTATGTTTATTTATGTATTGTGAAAAATGATGTATGAGCTCCCAATAAAATGATTTAATAAAAAAAAATTAAAGTACAAAAAAAAAAAAAGAGTAGCCTGTCAGCAACAAGAAGAGAAAACCAAGTTTGCCTGACTCTGAGGTCATCAATTGATTTTTTTAGCTGGCAAAAATTCTAAAAAGCGAGGCTCAATTGAAAACAAAGTCAATCACAACAATTAGGAGGCTTTCCTAGGCTCAATTAAACAATCAGACTCACAAGACTACCATAGGCTCCATTTGGCACCCATTGACCCAAAATAATATGAGAAGAATCCTAGCTTGGGCACAGGGCAGCATGAAAATGCTTTGCAAGTGGAAGCCCTATCATGGTTCTTGTAAGCAGTTTACACAGCCTATAAGCAGTTACACTTTGGCCTACACAGCAGCTCCTGTTAGGGGTTAGGCCTTAAGATACACTTTGAGCAGATGCCAGAATGGTATAGAGTACACAATATATAATCCTGTATGGAGAGTAGCAGGAAGAGTATAATATAATCTACTATATATTTTGATACTTCTATAGAAAGAAGAATATTTAAGGGCATATGTGTTATTTAAGGTAGTTTTGTCATCTACCAAATATCAACAGAGAAACTGTTAGTTCAGCTCTTCCTGTTTTGTTTTTATATTTCTTTTAAAGTGTATAATTAGAAGGGCTGAGCCCTGGTGGCATAGTGGTTGTGTGCGGGACTGCGGCCCACTGGGAGGAGGTTCAATTCCAGCAGTGGGGCTGGGCCTCCTACTCCCACCACCGGAGAGCAGTGATGCCCCCCCACCCCCAAAACAAACAAACAAACAAACAAAAAAAGTGTATAATTAGAATGACTAGATACTTAAAATTTTTCTCTATACATCTAATTTAGACCTATTGTCCCAATGCAATTATTTGTAATGCAACCTTTACTGTTAAAAAATTTCATGATAAATTTTGTGGTCACTCAAGATAGAGCATTCTTAAAAAGTCATATGTCACAATGAGGCAAATTTCTCTTGTAACAATTCCATAAGCAGAGCTTAATTCCTGTCCGCACAAGGGACATGCCCTCAAGGAAAAGCAAAAGTTACGGTATTTATAGTTCATTATATTGCCTTCTAGTTCAGATGCAGTAAACCAATTCTAGATCACTTTTCACCATAGTAAAATTGCCTAGCAACCATCTACTTAAGAGAAGATGCTCTGGTGAGCTGCCCAGAAGCCCCATCACTGCAGAGGCATTCATTTCCTGAGCCGTGGGAGTGTTGGCAGGGGATGGCCTTTGCTGAAACGCTGTAGCTTAGAAAAAATTGAGGTCACAGCTCCATTTTGGGGACAACCTGAGCCTAAAGACTGAGATGATGGAAGCTCACCAATGCCTAGTTTCTTTCCTTGTGGCAGGACATTTCTGAAAAGGCATCCCCAATTGAGGAAGCACTACGGCCTAGTAGATGTAACTGTATTATAATTTAATGCGCCCTTTTCCCCAGTTCTATTTTTTCCTTCCTATTCTCTTACCTATGCTGATCCCAAGAGATCATTCCAATAAATATCCCGCATACAAATCTGCATTTGAGAATGTATCACCCAGCACATTCAGCTTAAAAGAACATCTTATCATGCTCCAAGGAAAACATGTAGAAGTGAACTTAAGGTCAGGTTCTCATGCAAAATGTGGGCCAGAGTGTTACAAGTGCTTCATCCAAAACACCTTTCAAGAAATAACGTGGAAAGAATTCACATGTATTATTATAATGCCTGTGTTGAAAATTACTACAAAACATTTCTGGCTTCAATTTACCTGTTAGTTACAACATCGGTCATAGTAACTTTAACTGAATCCTATACTATTTCTTTTCTTTTAAAATCATTTTATTGGGGCTCTTGAAACTCTTATCACAATCCATCCATCCATCCTTCCATGTGCCAAGCACATTTGTACATATGCTGCACTCATCAATTGTTTGTTGCCATCATCATTCTAAAAATTATTTTTTACTTCAACCCGTGGCATCAGCTCATTTCCCCCTTTCCCCACCTACCCCTTCCCTGTGAACCCTTAATAATTTATAATTTTTTTTTTCACGTGTTAAGGGGGTACCGATCACAATGATTGACATATAACCCCCTCCCAGGGGTTATATGTGGGGAAAAGTGGGTGAAGGGAGACAGCATTTGGGAACCCTATATGATTTCAATAAATATTCTTTATGCCATTTTTTCCATCTACCAGATACGTCACTTCTCTTTCCTTCTAAAACAGAAGCAACTCTAAGTGAAAATCTAATTTGGATTCAAATGTGAAATACTATGTATGCTGCGCTGTTAGTGCAATTGGCAACAATGATGCTGACAAAATACAAAGTAGATTTCAAGAATCAAGATAAGGTAGTACTTAAATTCCATTTCAGAGATCTACCTTCTAATAATCTAGAATGTTGGGGGGAAACTTGGTGGTCAAAGATGTTCACCACTGTGCTGTTAATAGCAACAAACTTAGGATAAAGCTTAGATGTAGAATAATGGAGAACATTATAGATTATCTAAGGAATTATCAGCAACTATTTAATGAGTTTTAAAGTATTATGTAAAATACACCCAATTTCATATGTGATACATCTTTCAATACGTACCAGGGCTTTGAAAAGACTAGAAACAAGATAAAACTATAAAGGGTGCTGAGCAACCTATGTTGTTGTTACTATGTGCCATCAATATTCTGTGCAAGCACCACCATTTTATATACACACACACACACACACACACACACACACACACATATATATATATATATATATATATATAGAGAGAGAGAGAGAGAGAGAGGCATCACTGCCTCTGGTGGTCATGGGTACTACCCAGTGCTGCTCTTGAGAGCAGCCACTGGATTTGAACCGCCAAGCTTGAGGGCCACAGTCCGGCACTCAACCACTTACGCCACCGGGGCTCAGCCCACTAGCACCACCATTTTAATGCATCGATTTTTTGTTGGTCTTCCTTAATCAATGTCCCATTTTCACATACATATGAGGCAATTGAAAACACTAAAGCTTGGATCAGGCACACCTTAGTCCTGCATGATAGTGCTTTTGAGTCCAGTTGTAAAGATATAGGTCTTGTTTACAGTGCATCATAATCCTCACTGAAGGCTGCAACCCTTGATTTTTATCAGCAAGTACTATTCAAGTTCTCCTCACTTTCAACAAGTAAGGTTGTGCTCTGCATATGGACAGGTTGGTAATAAGTCTTTTTCCAATCCTGATGCCACATTTTTCTTCATATAATTGAGATTCTCTGATGATTTACTCAGTATACTAATTGAATAACTGAATAACTATCATGAAAGTGTCCAATAGTGAAAAAGAACTTTCTTGAATTTTAAACCATGCACATACTCCCTTGATCTGTTCCCACAACCGCATCTTGATCCATGTACAAGGTTGTCAGAAGCACAATCAAGTATTCTGAAATTCTCATTCTTTTCAAGGTTATCCATACTTTGTTAGGATCCACATAGTGAAATGCCTTGTCACGGTCAATAAAGCAGACTAAACATCCTTCTGGTATTCTCTGCTTCCAGCCAAGATCCATTTGACATCAGCAATGATATCCTTTGTTTCATGACCCTGAATCTGGACTGAACCTATGGTAGCTTTACTGTTGCAACCATTGTTGGACATCTTCAGCAAAATTTTATTTGCATGTGGTATCAGTGATAGTGTTCTATAATTTGAGCATTCTTTTGGGTCACTTTTTTTTGGAGTAAGTACAAACATGGATCTCCTCCAGTCAGTTGGCCAAGTATCTGTCTTCCAAATTTCCTGACATAGAGAAGTATGTGCTTCCAGTGCTTTATCAGCTTGCTGAAATATTTCAACTGGTATTCCATCATTCCTAAAGCCTTGTTTTTAATTAATGTTTTCTGTACTGCTTGACACTTCTTCCTTCAGCATCAATGATTCTTGCACATATGATATCTCCGAATTGGTGTTAGTCCAGGTAGACTAGAGAAAAAAATTCAGCAAGACTCCTATGTATAAAGGAAAGAGCTTTCTATACAAGAACTGAATATTGATAAAAAATCCTAGCCTAGTCCAGATCAAGTCCATAAGTCTGATATTATCCCATATGTCGGATACCAATATATAAAGTCCTCTTTAGACTCACGAAACACATGCAATGACGCTGAATGCAGGAAGATCACAGGCCAGTGGGTGGAAAGTCTTGTGGATCCAGTGGCATGGCAAGTATCTCAGTGTTGTCAGGAGTCTCCACACGATTCTTTCAGCTCTCAGGGCTCTTGCTACATCAGGGTATCTTCATGTGGCTTCTCGTCAGAAATGTCTCAGAGGAAGGGGGCCTGTGTCCTGCCTCCAGGGAGCTATTTATCTCCTTAGAGCCTCTAAATGAGTTTATCAAGCTGCAACATGATTGACAGGCTAGACTCCACCCTTTCACTCGTAATCCTCTCAAATTGACAACAGATTATATAACTACCACAACGGCTGACTAGTTCTTTTTGGTACAGTGACTACTCTGTGTATTCTTTCCATCATGTGCCTTGAATCATTCAACATTTTGCCCATCGACTCTTTCAACAATCTGAGGCTTGAATTTCGTCTTGAGTTCTTTCAGTTTAGGATAAGCTGCATGTGTTATTACTTTTTGGTTTTATTACTCTAGGTGCTGACACATTTCAATATAACACTTCGCTTTGTCTTGAGTTGTCTTTTGAGATTTTCTATTCAGTTGTTTGACTTCATCCTTTCTTCCACTTGCTTTAGCTATTCCATGATTAAGAGCAAGTTTCAGAGTCTCTTCCGACATCCACACTGTTTTCTTTCCCCTTTTTATATAACCATTTATTTTCTTCATGAATGATGTTCTTTATATCCTCCCATAGCTCATCAGATCTACTATCATTAGTGATCAATATGTCAAATGTGTTCTTGAGATGTTCTCCAATTCAGGTAAGAAAGACTCAAGGTCACGGGTTGACTCTCTGGGACTTTTAATTTTCTTCAGCTTTATCCTGAATTTGTAGATGAGAAAATGATGGTCCCTTCCACAGACAGCTCTCATCTGTTTTTTTTTTTTTGCTGATAATACTGAGCTTCTCCATCTTCTTGTCACACAGATATAGTCAATTAGACTTTTGTATTCTCTATATGGAGAAGTCTATGTACTGTTGAAAAAAGGGTATTTGCTATGAACAAATTGTTGATCTTGCCAAATTCAATCATGTGATCTCCAGTTTTATTTCTCTAACACTGTCTATATTTTCCAAATCCCATTCTATCCAACTTTTCCATTCCAATCGCCAGTAATTAGCAATTTACTTGATTGCACGTTTGATCAATTTCCAACTAAAGTCATTGGTAGAATTGTTCAATTTCTTCATCACTAGTTTTTCTGGTTGGGTCATAAACTTTGAATAATAGTTGCACTGACTGGATTTCCTTAATAGCAGATAGACATAATCTTTTCACAGATTTCACTTCAAGTTAATTTTGCAATGCGCTTTTGATAATGAATGTCTTGCCATTCCCTCTTGTGTTATCTCATGCATAGTAAGTCATATGATTTTCTGATTCAAAATGCCCAACACCCGTCCACTTCCGTTCACCTAATGCCTAGGATATGAATTTTTATGTGTGCCATTTCATTTTTGATGACTTCCAATGTTCCCATATTCAAACTTAGCACATTAAAAATTCCAATTATTAGCCAATTTTTGCAGTTTTTTCTCCTCGAGTCATGCTCCGTCAACAATGAAAATCCTAAAGGCTCCACTCCCATAGGCTTTACCTAACTCACATCACCACGGTTAAGTCCACTCAGAGAAAGAATCTCCTCCTCAGTCACAACCTGAGTGCCTTCTGATCTGATCTGAGTGCCATCCTTGGGCATTATCTCTGACAATGCCTTGCTTCCATTCATTAGACTTTAAGTACATGACAAAGCTTCGAATCTATTAATAAAGTTTTCAGTGGCTCCATCCTCTGAAGTGAGGAGCCTCGCCCTTGTTTGTTGTCTGTTCTTAGTCTGGAAGCTCTGTTGAGACCTCTTCACTCTGGGTGACTCTGCTGGAATCTGAAACACCAGCATCACAGCAACACACAAGCCACCACGGTATGACACACTGACAGAGAAGTGGTGATTCCAACTTATAGTGATCCTATATGAGGGGATACTTTCTCCCAAACTCCACTGGGCAGAGCTTTCATAGTATGCATTTTTTATGCTAGGCGAGCATCCAGCAACTTGCTCTGAGTTAGTGCATCCAGTGGCGTCACCTGGGAAGGCTTTCCCTGTCCATGGCGAATGTTTTTGTAAAAGGAGTTTGACTCAAACCTTGTTTTTTGTGATGGCTGATGTCGGAAAACAGCATGTGGCTATGAAAGGTCGTTTCCTGCTTGGGAAGCCTGCTGCAAAAACTGCTGTGACGCTGAACACAGCTTATAAGGACAATGCTGTGGGAAAAATACAAGCGTATGAGTTTACTTATTTCAAAAAAAGGTGAAATATCAATTGTTGACAAGCCTTTTTCTAGATGTCCATTGACTTCCTGAACAGGCAAAAATGTCGACAAAATTCATGCACTTGTACTCAAAGACTGATGATGGACCAATGAAGGGATGGGGAAGCTAGCTGGACTATCTTGGAGCTTGGTTCAGTGAATTTTAAGGGAAGATTTGGGAATGAGAAGGGTCATTATAAAATTTATGCCTTGGATTCTAACTGACCAGGAAAAAGATCATTGAGTAGAAACACGTTATTCTCTGAATGAACAGCTCCCAAGGGACCCAGTGCTTCCCCCTCCAGGTCATTACTGACAAGACCTGGTGCTAGTCTGAAAGCAAACATTAATCAAGCCAATGGAAGCCATCATCACCTCGCCCCCCAAAAGCTCATCAAGTGAAATCAAAGATCAAGATGATCTTGATCATCTTGCGCACTTGGTTTTTTTGATGTGAGGGGGATAGTGCATTTGGAATTTGTTCCACCAAGTCAGACTGTTAATCAAACTTTCTATTTAGAGGTACTGACAAAATTAACAGTGTGTCACAATAAAGGCCTCAATTGTGGCAGATGGGGGACTGGTTTTGCCACCACAACTATGCACTTGCTCACACAGCCATCTAGGTGCACTGGTTTTTGGCAAAAAACTGCATGCACCTCTTGCCCCATTCACCTTATTCACCTCATCTCTCTGTGTGACTTTTTTTGTGTCTGAGAATGCAGAGGGACATTAAAGGGCAGTGATTTAATGACACAGAAGAAGTGAAGAAAAAAATAAGGAAGGTGGTCAGTCATCCAAATAAGATGAGTTTGAAAAATGTTCCTAAGAATGGAATCGCAGATGTGACAAATATATTAATTGTAATGGAGAGTACTTTGAAGGTAATAAGGTTGTATTGTAAGAATTTTAAACAATTGTTTTGAAAGCAAAAATTTCATTTTTGATACCTCTTTGTACTTCACCAATATAATAATTCAAATTCATCAATTCTTCCATCTACTTTATTCATGGTCCCACTTTCTCATGTACATGAGACATATACCAATGGATTGGGTCAGGCAAACCTTAGTCTTCAAAGTAAAGTGTTTTCTCTTTAACATTTCAAAGAGGTCTTGTGCAGCAGAATTACCTAAGGGAAAACATCCTTTAATTTCTTGACTGCTGCTTCCAGGGGCATTGATTGCAAAACCAAGTGAAAGGACAATCTTAACAAACATGAATAACCCTGCTGATATTTGAAATATCAATGACATAGTTTTAATCACCACAGAAACACACAGGCTGGCTGCCACAGAATGACAAACTGACAGACTAGTGACATTATAGAATTATTTTTGTTCAAAATATTATTTTTGTTCAAAATACTACTTTTAAGAACCTTGTAATAAAGATGATAAACCTTAGGTATAAAAGACTAGATTTTTATGAATGATTCATCCCCCAGGGCTTTTACAAAATTAAGGGTTTTTATTATCGACACTATTTAAGAAAAGTAGATCCCATCATTTTAAGATGAAACAAATATGTCAAATCTTTGCTGACTCCTATATTATGCACAATAATGCTAATACAGGATTCCTAAACTTGAAATTACTGTTTAAAAACATTTCTTTTTTTTTTTTGGGGGGGGGGGCATCACTGCTCTCCGGTGGTGGGAGTAGGAGGCCCAGCCCCACTGCTGGAATTGAACCTCCGTCCCAGTGGGCCGCAGTCCTGCGCACAACCACTACGCCACCGGGGCTCAGCCCGCTAAAAACATTTCTTAAGTCATATATGATGGACACAGATTCCGTTGTCGTTGTATGCCATAGAAGTCTCTGATTCACGAGAGTCAATGTACAACAGAAAGAAATAAACTGGGTCTTGTGCTCTATCATTTTTGCTTTGTTTAAGCCTACAGTGTTAAACAGTCACATTAGGGGTTTTCCTGTTTTTTGTTTGTTTTTTTACAGACTCTCTGCTTCACCACACATAATGTCCTTCTTTAGGAACTTGTACCTTTTGATAGCATGTCTTACGTATGCCACTCATTTACTATCTAGAGAATGATCTTCCCTTCCACCCCTTGTAACCATAAATAATGCTTCTTTTAGGGTGAAAACCTCCTCTTCACTTTTTATAATAGTGGTGTTGTACAATAGTTGTTTTGTTATGTGACTGACTAATTCCACCCATCATAATGTCCTGAGGGTATGTTATAAAGTGTTTCACAGGCTCATGGTGATTCTTTAATAATGCATATTATTCTATTTTGTGCATGTGCTAAAGTTTATTTTACCTTTCTTCCATCAACAGACATTTAGGTTTTTTTTTAACTCCCTACTTTTCACATTAGAATAAACAGCTTTTGATGGGGTTAAAGGGGAAGCCACTGACTAGAGGATAGACAAGTGGTAACTTGGGGGAAAGGGAAGGCAATATACAGTAAGAAGGATATCAGTAAAAGGTGGTGGAAGCTAGGGCAAGACAGTAGGAGGTTTGCAAAAGTAAAGACAACATTTGACATTTGATTTCTTAGCTCCTCCTCCCAAGAGCATTGCTTACAGATTCAAGAAAGATACTGTGTTATTCTGGGTACACTAGAGAAACAAACTCATAGACACACTTATGGATATAAGGGAAGAGTTAATATACAAAAGGAGTGGAACAATGAGAGAGCATGCCAGCCCAGGCCAGTTCAAAGCCATAAGTCTGATATTAACCCATATGCCTGAAATCAGTCTATAAAGTCTCCTCCAACTCACAGAGTCACAGGCCAGTGGGTGCAGAGTCCCGGCTCTGGCATGGGTCCCCTCAGGGCTCCTTGTTTCCAGGGCTTTGGGTCCATCAGCAGTATCCATTGGTGATAGAAACATCTCAGCACTGGCAGGGGTCTCTCTGTGGCTTTTCCAGCTTCAGAGATCTGGTTTCATCAGGGTAAGGCTGTGTAGCTTCTCCTTTGGCTCTTCTGGTTCCTTGGATGCTGTCATCCTTGTCTTGTCAGTCAAGCGACTCCCAATAACTGGGAAGATGGTCTCTCATCTCCATGAGGGAAATATCACGAGACTTCCCAGAATTCTCAGGAGAAAGTCATGTCCACCCAGAGGCCTCATTGGCTACTCTTTGGCTATTTCCAGATTGACAGGCTAGACTTCACCCGAGTCTCCTAATCATGAAATTTACACACGAGTACATGTACTCGCCACAGATACATCCTTGACAACTTCAAACTTTTCTTCATTTACATTACGGATTGGTCCAGTTGTGAGAATTTGGGTCTTCTTTACCTTGAATTGTATCTATACCACAATCCTTGATCATCAGCAAGTGTTTCAGGTCCTCCTCACTTTCAGCACGCAAGGTCATGTAATCTGCATATCACATTGTTTATAAGCCTTTCTCCAACCCTGATGCTGCATTCTTTTTCACATAATCCAGCTTCTCTGATTATTTGTTGTGCATACAGATCAAATGCCTACAGTGACAGGGTAGAAGAGGAGCGACCTACACGAAGATGCTTGGATGGACCTTCAGGTTGATCAAGGTTGTGAGAGAGAATGAGAGTTTATGTATTTGACAAAGGATATTTATATGTTTTTACTGCAAATATATACATGAATATGGTATTCATGAGACAACATCAATAGGAATAGGAGACAAAGCTATGAAAACTTTTTGAATAGAACCAAACATATCGAAGCAAAGAATAGATAAACCTAGAGCACGTTGAGCAAATTCTCAGGGGGGCATCAAAGTAAATGAACACAACCTGGTCCCTAAAGACTGTTTTATATCCTACGTGGGTGAGTAGTGAATGGGGTCTGAAAAACTTGGGAGAAGCCATCTAAGTTGCAACTACTTATCATACCCCAGCACGAAGAAAGAAGAATGATAAAAATAAATAGACACAGGACACAATTAGTTCAAAGAACTAATGGCTCATGCAAACATCAATTTCTACACCCTGATATTAGAAGATCCAGATCAAGGGTCCTCAAACTATGGTCTGCGGGTCACATGTCGCCTGTTGAGGACATTTATCTGGCCGCCACGAGTTTTTGCTGCCACTGTCTGTCCTGCTTAGCAGCCGACTCATCCCTGGTCCACAGTGAATTTGTTCATAGTTTGTTTTTGGTTTTTTTTTTTAAACTATACTCCAACCCTCCAAAAGTCTGAGGGACAGTGAACTGACCTCCTGTTTAAAAAGTTTGAGGACCCTTGGTCTAGATGGTGCCTGACTACCACTACCAACTGCTCTAAAAAGTATCTCATTAGAAGGTCTTGGATAGAGTGGGCAAAAAAATGTGGAATGAAATCCAAAATTATAAAAGAGACCAGGTTTATCTGCAGCATAAGTCCCTCAAGACTATGGCTCTTGGTCACCCACCAGGTTTGGAACGAAAAGCAACCCTGGGATAGAACAATCAATCATTTAAGACCAAAGGGCAGCATTTATCAAGGACAAAGTACAGAAGTACAGGAAAGGTGGAAAGCAAGCAGGAAACAGAGGGCGGAAGTGAGATAAGTGATGGTACCTTGAGTGGATTACAGTCTGGGTGCACATCTTTCAACACAGATTTGTTTATTCTTCTGGCACCCCATTGAACAGTCAATATTCTTCATCAACATCATATTTCAAAGACATCATGTCTTCGTTCTACCTTGTTCAAGTCTTATAGATATATGAAACCTCAAACTCACTGGCATCAAGTAATTCAGACTCATGGGGACCTTATAAGTCAGATAAGAACAGTCTGCGTTTCTGAGGCTGTGAATCTCTGTGGGGCAGAAAGCCTCATCTATCGCCTGCAGAGCTGCTGGTGGGTTCAAACTGCTGACCTGGCAGTTGACAGAACAACCCTTAGCCTACTATGCTACTGGGGCTTAAAGTGGTAGTAAATACCACCACATGGTGGCAGGCACACCCAAATCCTTAAAATAAAATCTTTACTCTTTAACATTATAAAAATGTCTTATGCAGCAAATTTCTCCAATGCATTATATTTCTTGATTTAATTTTATGAGGGTTGATATGGATCCAAGTAAAATGAAATCCTTGACAAGTGCTACCTTTTCTCAGTTTCTTTGTTATTTGTTGGTCTAGTTGTCAGGATTTTGGCATTCTTTACAGGGAGTTGTAATCCATACTAAACTGTTGTCTGTAATCATCATTAGTAAGTGCCTCAAGTCCTCTTCAATTTCCACAAGCAAGTTTGTATCATCTGAATTCATCTCCCTCAAATCCTCAGGCCAGATACTTCATATAAACCAAATTCTTGATTTATTTGTCCAAAACACATTGAGAAAGTACGATAATGGGGTACAGCCTGACACTCACCATTCCTGATATTAAACCACTCGGTATTCTTTTGCTCTGCTCAAACATCTGACTCTCTATCTAGGTACAAGTTCCACACCAGCCGAACTAAATGTTTTAGAAATCCCATTTTTCACTACGTTGTCCATTGCTTGTTATAATCCACACAGTCAAATGCCATAACTTAATCAATAATACAAAACAATAATACAAAACATCTTTCTGGTATTTTCAGTTTTCAGCCAAGACTAATTAACTACATTAATAACACCCCTTTTAATCCAGCTTGATTTCCAGCACTTCTCTGCCAATGTACTGCTGCACCTATGCTTGAATGTCTATGGAAGAATTTTACTTGTATCAGATATTGCTGATACTGCCTGATATCTTCTGAAATCTATTGAATCACCTTTCTTTGGAATAGATAGAAATATTGATCACTTCCAGTTTGCTGTCCCGGCACCAATCTTCCAAATTCTTAGCATAAACAAATAAGTGTGTCCAGTGTTATATAAAAGAAAATAGTAATAACTCACTACTATCAGCTCAATGCTTGTTCATAGTGACTCTGTAGGACAGTGTGGGTTTCTGAGATTGTAACACTTTATGGGAATAGAAAGACTGATCTTTTTCCCTCAGAGTAGCTGGTGATTTTGAACTGCTGATGTTGCAGTTAGCATCTCAACGTGTAATCACTATGCTACCAGAGTTCTTCTCAGTTTGTTAAACATTTGTAAAACTACTTCAATTTGTATTCCATGAATTCCTGGAGCTTTGTTTTGGTCAATGCCTTCAGTATAGTTTGGAATTGCCCCCTTCAATATAATATTTTGAAAGCCTAAAAGAATTTTGATGGCAATCATTAAGTGTTCACCTTATAGTCCTGATTAATTCTGACTTCTTTTTGTTTCCAATCTTAAAATTTTTAAAGGACATTCATATTTATTCAGTTAATAATGTAAAGAAGATGGTATTGATTGGTTCAATTTCCAGGACCCTCAGTTTGTCTTCTTCTTTTTTTTTTAAGTGGAGGAGTGGAGTTGTGTTAATTTTTTAAAGTAACATTTTATTGTATTTTTAGTGGAAGTTTACACAACAGATTAGGTTTCATCTAACAATTTCTATACAACTTTTTCAGTGATAATGGTTCCTTTATTTTTCAGTATAAAAGAAAGCTAAAAAAATTGTAAAAATAGAACAAATTCAAAATGGGTTAAAGAGAAAACACATGATAAGATGTTAACTTTTAACCTATCAATAGCCGTAATAATTCACCTTCTGATGTACTCTATCTGTGGGCAGGACTTTTTGCACCTGTGGACAATGGTCACAGAGTATTCAGTGGATGGGTGCAGTGTCTCTACAAATGAATTTTTGGCTTTCATTGTCAACTATAGCTTTCTGCAAATGAATGCTCAGAATTTAAGCTCTAATATAGTTCCTTCCTCTGATCTTGGATTTTGTTCTTTACAATCCTTGGATCACATAGACTTGTGTGCTTCTTCATGTGGGTTTTACTGTCACCTCACATAGAGGCTGTTTTTTGAATTTTATTTTAAAATATTTAGATAGCTGCTTATTTTAAGAAATGCTTTTTTTGATTGAAGTAAAATTCTTTAATATGAATAATTTCATTTATTCTGGGTTACTCCTAATTAAACCAAAATAATAAAAATTAGATATAATAATTGATTTCAAAGGGAAGGCAATACCCACCTATTTTTATGATTTATGCATACTAATTGCCTTGTAAGATTTTTGACTTGCTATTTTCTTTAATGATACATAGCAAAACCATAAAATGAAAAAATTCCTAGAATTTTTAACCTTAACCTTAACCTCTATTCCACATTCATAATAGCACTAATATCCAAGTGCATATTTTCTTACCAATTAATCATTTAAGGATTTAATCATAATGTGATTATGATTACACATATAACATTTCTTAGTTCAATCACATCAAGAAGTAATGTACAATTACTGCCACAATAAGTTTTTAGCCATTTTCTTTCTTCTTGAACACCTTGCTATCAGCTTCCCTTCATCCCTTCCCTCCCCCAATTACCTCCCAGGAACCCTATTTTTCTCCTATTATACTTTTTTATTTGCCATATCTTACAAATATAGAATAACCATTCACATACAATTCTGCTATGTGGTCCCAATGCGGGAGGTTATACAGTCATCAATGCTATCCTCATGTATTTTTTTAATACATTTCCCTAGCATTCAAATATGTACTTATGTAGAAATTATGCGTTTGACTGCTTTTATAGAAATCCACTGACATTACATACATAATTAGGTAAATGTTCTCCTTCAAGAACTCATCATGAATGTTCTAGTTGTGAAGGTAAGCTTTTAAGACCCCAGCCACCATTCTGACAGCCAACCACTACTGATTTCTCTACCACAGTTTGCTAGAGCACCCTTATCTTTAGCAATCCTTTGATGAGAGTTTACAAATGAGTAGGAGCTCAAAATACCTTCATATATCTATGGTATATATAAATTCCTTTTCTACTTTAGTAAGAGCACTATCAGTTTTTTGAAGGTGAATTTAATTGGGCTTTTACAAATCTAGTAATAGGATGGTTAAGCTGGCGAGTGTAGAACATTGTTGGGGGTAGAAGAAAAATTAGTGCATGAAGAAATCTTTAGACTAACTTACGTGGGGTGTTCCAGTATACAACTGTTTAAGAACTGCTCAAGAATCCTGTTTAAGAACACAACAGACTCTCAGTTTTTAGGGATGGATTACATGACTGTTCTCAGAACATAAAGGTACAAAGCCTTAGAGGGGGCTTATACTAAGATATAAAGTTTATATTTTTATTTTACCTTTTGAATTCATTTCCCACAAAATTTTAAAAGTCCTCTTGTATATTTATAAACTATAATCCAGAGTATGCATGTTATCAGTGGTATATGTTGAGGTGAAAAAGGGTTCAGGAGAAAGACTTCCCAATATGTCTCTGTAACAAAAAGCAAACATTCTAAATATAATCTGCAGGTTTCTCTGTGACTTTTACGTTTGGGTGACTTTTGTTCTGAGTTATTTTATTCAAGCTGGATGATTTTAGAATATGCAAATGTACAAAGTGCATGAAAAGCCAAGAAGTAAATCCATTAATTAGGCTTTGCTGGTGGCAGAATGCACAGAATATTTACACTGTGGAATTCTGCTG
Organism: Nesogale talazaci; assembly: GCA_004026705.1. NCBI lineage: Eukaryota > Metazoa > Chordata > Mammalia > Afrosoricida > Tenrecidae > Nesogale > Nesogale talazaci. The sequence continues at coordinate 24,351 of PVJH01004028.1, forward strand.
TATTCAGAGGACAGGTTGGGTTTTCTGATGCACGGTTACCATCATTAATCGTTAAATGCCAAACAGAAGTGATGCAGTAACCACAGTCCTTATCAACCACGCCAGATTCTAATACCTAGGCATTGCAAGGTCTGCATTTATGATGGACTACCTGAGCTGATAACACATGGAATTTTCTAAACAACATTTGCATATTTGTGTAATTATTTTCTAAGGTTAATTAGCTCCTGTAAAGCACTTCGCCCTTTGAGACTGCTCACAGTGACAGGTTCACGTATTTTCTGAACCATTGCCAAATTTGACAGGTTTTTCTTCAGCTAACCTGTTGCTACAAAGCTATAAAATGATTACCTCTATAAAAGCACTTTATATTTAAAATTGATTTTTTTGCAAAATTAAATTGAAATTTGAAGGAATTTAATGATTTCCAAAGTACCCACTTATCAAGTAAAAAAATGAGAGATTATTTCATTTTATTTCATATAAATCTTGAAATGATAATATTTAGAAGCAAATGTACCAGCAAAATTTCTTTATGAATAGTGAAATCTAACTTTTGTGGTTTTAAACTTGTGTATATTTCTGCCATTAATTTCAGTCATGTTAAACATGAAACACAGAAGCCATGTCCACCACTGTGGAATCAGTTCTGAGTGACAGAGACTCTAGAGAGCATAATAGAAGTGTGCAACAGGGTTCCCAAAGCTGTAATCTTTATGGCGCATCCTGCCTTGGCTTTCTCCTGATGTGCAGTTGGGAGATTTGAATAGCTGACCTTTTGGTTAGCAGCCTAGTGCTTAGGCACTGTATCAAGCATTCTTTGTGAGAAATAGAGTAGTAATCAATTCTGTGATATTCATGGTAAAGTATGTAAACTGATTATCTGGATTATTAGAAAGAAGGGTAAACGTACTGTAGGGATAATGTAGATGATTATGAACAGTCAACAGTTATTGAGGATTTTTCCTGTGTCACTCTAAGCAGCTAAGGCGTTTTCAGATATGTGATTGCTTTTACATTCTCCCAAATCTTAAACTTATCCTATTTTTCTACATCATGCTACAGGACTAAGGAAGGTGAAATAGCTTGAACATCTCACAGACAGAAAATGGCGGAGCTGGAACTGAAATCCATTCTAACTGCTCTGGAGGCTAAGCTGACACACCAAGTGGTACTGATTCTCTGAAAGTATATTCTTTTCACTATAATTAAAGGCAAGAAGAACTCGATTTTTTAGTTCATAGCCCTTTTTAAAATGATGACTCATTGACCACATGATTGTTAAACTGGTGTTAAAAAGTTACAAGAAGCAGCAGGAAGCTTTCAACTAAGTGATTAGATTTTTTGTCTAAATATTTAGTCATGAAGCTAAGTTATTTGTGGGTATAAGGCATGTAGGGTTTCATGGAACTTCTTACATATTAATCTCCCAAAACAATGAGTATTTTTGTCTCACATACACAAAGGTTACTCCTGAACAATTATCTCTCCAATCTATGCAGTTGGCCTTAGATTAGACCAGACAATAAAAGAAGATGCATTTTGTTATTAATAGAATGAATTGGCAACAAATATGCAAATGTGGTCTGCATACAATTGATGTATGTATTGATCATGATAAGAGTTGTATGAGCGCCCAATCCAGTGATTTAATAATAATAATAAGAAGAAGAAAGAATGAATCAATGTACTCTTCTGGCTACGGGTTAGGCAAAAACATCATCTTCACTTACAGGTCTTAATTTTGAGTTATTGGCTTTCCATTTCATTTTCCCATAGCCATTATTTTTTGAAAGTGTCTCATTATTATTACTTTTTCAATGAAGAAGAAGAGAGAAGTTTGCATGGAGGTGAAGCCAAAGCTTCCAAACACAATTGGCTTAGATGTTACCTGTTTTATATAATGAACACACACACATTTTTTCCTAAAAAAAGGTTTTATTTCCAAACTTCTCCAAAAAACGCATTCTATTTGTGGCAGACTAGGCCTTTCCTGAGAGCCTATCCTCTTTGTCTTCAGGGATGAGGGTAAGTAACAAGGCATTGACACCAGACCACAGAAACACAAGGATCACAATGTGAAGTTACGGTATTTCCATGCTGGTCTAAAGGTGCCATTCCCATCTCTCTAGCATTTTCCCAATGGAGCTCTGTTGGCAGGGACGCCCCCGCCTTCTCTGTAAGAGAAAGAAGAGGCTATCTGCTCCTGTAAAGACTTTTAGCTTCAGGAACTCTACGTAGGTCAATATGAATTGACATGATAGTTATTGGCTTGGCTTTGGTTACACACTTTCCCAAGTAATTCTGTACCCTGACATTTGTGCCATGCTAAATTCAGTTTTGGCATCCTCAAGGGATTCAATTTGTGTTTGTTTCCAATGTTGAGATGGAGAAATAAAAGGAAGTCTGAGAGGATAGAATCCGGGCCTCGGGGTGGGATATGATTTCCCAAGAAAATTCTCATCAGACTGCTCTTTTTACCTTTGAAAAATGATTGGAAAAAATTCACTAGAGCAACTTTTCTGACCTGTTTCTCACCAATGCAATTTTTATTGAAAAACAAAACAACCACTACTATCCCAAACCCTTCTTCCTAATAAACCCCGAAGATCATCCCTCTGCCCTTTGAGGAAATCTAGCATGATGACCTCTTGGAAATCCCAAACAACTTGATCTGTAACCATCTGAGCTGGCCTCTTTGCCTTGAGTGGACCTGGCCCAGCAGACATCCTCAGAAGTCACTACTTTGATGGGATGTTTCGGGGAAGGTACCCTCTGGTGATGACGAGGAGTAGTTTTTGGCAGCCATCCACTGATAGCAGAGACATTAATAGGTTTTGTTTAGCAACAACACATGCGGATATAGAGAAGAACCCCAGTATCAATATTTTTGGACTTCCCCTATGTATAGACATTTTAGCTGTGCCAGTCGTTGCCCTGGAAAGGCCTCAGCACCCACCCGCTCCCAATTGCATTGCTGCTGAATGTGGCTACATAATTAGGCTCTCTCTAGACAGAGGGATCACAGCATAGGTGAGTGTGATTTCTAAATCATGTCCGTACAAGAGAGGAGGAACTCCCCACTCTGTTCTAGGGACTGAAGGAAGGCAGTGATGACTGCCAAGGCCGCTGTCTTGGATCATGAGGAGAGAGATGGGACACCACACCGTCAAGCAGGGACAGTCCGTCATGCTGCCTCGCCCAAATCGGCTTTTAAGGGGAGGGGGGGCACTTAAAGGATCACAAAATAGACCTTATAAAGTAGAATTTGCAGACCTGACCCTAAAACAGGGAAGTTGTGCCTCAGTCTGGAAACAAAGGACAGTTAAAAGTGTATCACACAATTTATTTAGTGCTGTTCATCATATCTGTCACTCTGCATTTCAGTATTCTTGAAGTACCCGATCTTCAGGAGTTCAAAAGTGAACCATAATAATGAGTCGTTTCAGGATGAGCATGCCTGGAGAGGGAGGACAGCAGAACAGCTGAAGGGGCCAGAGCAGGGAGGAAATGACAGAGACGCCATTTGGCTATAAAGTATCAGCAGACAAGAAGTTAAAGAGGCTTTTTATTTGCTATTTTTTCCCCATAAAATGGCATTGAACCCGTATGATATCAACAATAGTTTAGTCCGGTATTGCCCCGTTCCCCTTAACTCTCAAGCAGGCCCGTCCGGTTGCACTCTCAGACTTCACATGACAGTCACGCCGTAGTGTGCCTGGAATAATCTCTAATGAAGCGTTCTTTGTCTGCCAGTTTGTCTAGAGGTGAGAGGGCATTCTGTTCTCCTTGCCTGCTCAATGTGTGTACCTCAGTTTAAGACACTCTTTCTAGACTCTCCAAGCTCAGTGACGTCCCTTTCTACGCATGACCATCTTGTTTTTCCCTCCACACAGTCCCCGTCCCCGGGGCTTCATGAAAGATACTGTTACGTTATTTCTCTTTCTATCCTCTCATGGTGCTCGTGCTCCTATGCTGTCCGTAGAACCTTTTTAAATGGATGAATGGCATTAAAAATCTGTGCTTTGGCTCTTCCTTACATTTCAACACAAAATTCATTCTTTTTTAAAAAAGTTTCATGGCCAATATTCATATGATAAAGTATACATTTCAATAAAATTGTTATTAGGTATAAATATTGGGAGATTTCTGCTACAGTCAAAAAATGCTTACCTTCCCTAATTATCCAGAAGAAACATAGAAGACAGGTTGTGTCTTTATCTGGGGTTTTAAATTTCTATGCAATAATAATGGACTCTACATAGCGGGGTTGTGAACAGCAGATTGTACATGAGGCAGTTGGGAAGAGATGTGAGAGCTCATTGTCCTTCAACATTCCCGCCAGCCACGGTAAGCTCCACCGCGGGTTGGTAATGGACACTGAAAGGGCAATGCAACGCCTATTTTGACAAGGTTTGCAGTTTGCACATTCACATTCTGTTTTACATAAAACTAAGAGTTAGCACTGGGTGAAATCCTACTCAATAAAATCCAAATGGTAGATACTTAAGTCGGAGGAATCGGGAGAGTAAAAAATGTACCATCTTACACTCAAAGAACTGTTCATTTCCCCTACTTTTGAGATGCCAAGGTTTTGCTGACAACAGTCAATCTTGAAGACAGATTGAAGGCTATGTCATTTGTCAATATAGCTACATAAATAATTGTAAATGAATATTTAGAGATGAAATTTATCATTACTGTAACAGACAAATCATTGATATTCAGAACGAGAGTAAAATATTTCTATTTCTCAGCTATTTAAATGTAAGGCTGTTACAAGTAGGCTCAGCATTAGATTCCCAACTCCAATGTTTTTCTTGGGTCTTTTTAAAAAACCTTTTCAAGTAGTACCTTCAACCACTCAGCTGTTCATGTAAAAGTCCAGAAGCTGACCTTGCTAATGCTCCTCCCTTGCTTTTCACATGTTGCTAACTCAACCTACCTTGTTTCTAAAGTTTACATACTTATTCTAGAAATGTGCCACTTTCGATATCGACGCTTGCCAACCCAAGCCCAGGCCATCACTGCCTCTTCCATAGGACACTGGTCACTTGGAGTGACTAGGAGGCTTTCCGTCATTTCATCTTCACCATGATTTTAAGATACAGATACTGTACTGTTAGGCGCTGGTGAGACGGTTCTCACTCACATAGCAACCCTCTGTGTAACAGAAAAAAAGCCGGTGCCCCCGGGCCCTGGCCTACCAATTGTGTTATGTTCGAACCCACTGTTGCAACCACTGCTTCAATCCACCTTGCTGAGGATCCTCCTCTTTTTCACCAACTCTCTATTTTATCAAGCATGATGTTCTCTTCCAGGGATTGGTCTCTCCTGATACCATGTACAAATACATGAGATGACATTGCACTGCCTTCCTTTTGGACCAGGAATAGCCCAACATCCAGAGATAAACTAAGTTTCTCAAGGTCATACAGCTTGTGGAACTGCAAACTAGATTGCTTGTAGTGTCTGAATATTCACATTCTATTATCACTGTCTTTTTAAACAAGTCAAAATCTTTCTTGAAGTGCAATGTTGCTTGTGATTTACAATGTATCTGCTGATTATTTAAATGTCTCCAAGGAAGCTCTGTTAATATAACTATTATTTAACTTTACACCCAGACCACTTCAGCTACTGATGAAAAAATTGAAGAATTATACCAACCTTTTCAATCTGAAGTCAATCAAATATGCAATCACCATGCATTGATAATTATTGGCAACTGGAATGTGGAAGTTAGAAATAGAGAGGAAGGAAAACATAGTCTTGAAAGAAACAAAACTCTGCATGGCATAATAGAATTTTGCATGACTAAAGACTTCTCTGTTGCAAATACCTCTTTGCAAAAACATTGATGGCGAGTACACATCTGAACTTCACCAAGTGGAGTAAAGGATTTAAACTGACTGCCTGTGTGGGAAGTGACCTCAGAGAAGCTCGGTATCATCAGCCAAAACAAGGCCAGGAATGGATTGTGAACTAGATTATCAATGGCTCCTCTGAAAGTTCAAGTTGAAACTGCAGAAAATGAAAATCAGACCTCAGAACCGAAATACAAACTCGAACGCATTACACTTGAGTTTAGAGGACATCACAAAAGCAGATTTGATGCACTGAACGTGAATGAGGGGAGACCTGAAGCACTGCTGACCAGCTCAAGGGAGGGCTGGGTGGTGTGTCACTCTGTGGAACTTAGTGTTATTATGACTCTGACCTGAGATACCTGAAAACAACTAACACCACTATCTTTTAAATTGTATTGTCAATGAACTGACAAAGAATGACTGAGACTATGGACCACATAAAACGTTGTCTTTTTTCCTCATCTGTTTGAATATAAATATAAACCACAATTACTTAACAAGAGACTAATAAAGGAAGAAACTAGTAATTATGACTCCTCAATTCTTGAAGGATGACCACACTGCCGCAAAATGGGTTTGCTCCAGAGAGGTGGACAAGTAGTGCTTGCAGAACTCCTAGACCCAAACCATGATCCTGAGTGCTTGCAACAAAGTGAAACACTCAGGAGTCTCTTCACTTTTCATAGGTTAGTACCTCCTCTTTTTGTATAATACAAGTATAATAAGCTAACAGCAAATGCTCTGACAGCACACCCTACATCATAGTCCTATCTGTCCGCACTCTACAAATATCAATCCACTAAATCCTGATAACAACTCAATGGAGTAGATTTTATTAGCCTCAGAATCAGATTAAGATTCAAAGAATGATTAAGAATTACTCAAGGCTGGGATAACATGTTCACACTCCAAACTTGCTGCCATAGAGACCCCAGAGGACAGAACCACTTTTTGTAGGAATAGAAAGCCTTGTCTTTCTCCCTCCGAGGGACTGACTCCAACTGCTGCCTTCGCTGTTTGCTGCCCAATGCATAGACCACTAAGCCATCCTATGTACTCTGCCTCCATCTCGATAATCTTCATCACCATACACTCTCTTGTGGAAAGACATTTTATAGCTCCACAGGGACAACTAAAGTTGCTCTTTGTATCAACAGATCAATCTCTTAAGGGACAAGAGTGTTACACAGGATGCTTCCAAGTACTGTAGGCCTGAAAAACATTGTCTGTGAAATGAAGGCATTCATTTTCTGACAGTTCATTATGACCCCTCCTTTTTCTTTAATAGCTCCCATCACCTTAAAAAAAAGAGACAATAAACTTAGTCTGAAATATGTTTTGTTTGTTTTTTTTGGCATCACTGCCTCTGGTGGTCGTGGGCGCTACCCAGTGCCACTCCTGAGAGCCGCCGCTGGATTTGAGCCGTCAAGCCCGCGGGTTACAGTCCCGCACTCAACCACTTACGCCACCGGGGCTCAGTCCTAGCCTGAAATATGTTATGAATTTTCTGCCCCTAATTCACCTATGATAGAGTAAGGCTACAAGAAAGAAGTTAGGCTGAGCCCCGGTGGCGTAGTGGTTGTGCGTGGAACTGCGGCCCACTGGGACGGAGGTTTAATTCCAGCAGTGGGGCTGGGCCTCCTACTCCCACCACCGGAGAGCAGTGATGCAAAAAAGAAAGAAAGAAAGAAGTTAGATGCAAAAGCCCACACACTGTCTTGATCTGCTATTTGTGAAAAGCCAAACCGACAGTAGTGGAACGTAGATCCGGTGGTTGACAGGATCAGACACAGGGGAAGGGATAGACTCCAGAGGGACAGAAGAGAGAGCTTTTTAGATTGATGGAAATATTTTATAGCATGATTATAGGAATGGGCACAAAATGGCACATCAAAATGTCTTATTGCATACTTAAAATTTGTATAACTTATAGTATAAAAAGACGATATCTTGATGTTGTTGTTGGGTGTTGTCAAGTTGGTTCCAAATCATAGTGAAGTGACCCGATGTACAATGGAACAGCATGCTGTCCAGACTGATGCTGGTCCTCACATTGTTCTTACAGCTAAGCCTATTGCACAGCATCGCATCAATCCAACTCATTGAGGGTATCTCTCTTTTTCACATATAATGACACAGAAAGTCTGTATGAAAGAGGCCAAATGCAAAAGAGTATACACTATACAGTGATTTGATATTTTCAAAAAGCCAAATTGTAGTGTCAGAATATAGGAATTAGTGAGAACATTCTCTGTTGGTATCTTTATACAGGTGTATCATTGTGAACTTATAACTCACGGGACAAAGAGAAGATCACACATTTCAGGAATAAAAAATAATCAAAATAATCAGAATGACTATTGGCTTTCCAATGCAAAAATACCATGAGGAGAAATAAGAAGATAATAAATATCTTCAAATTTCAGAAGAAAAGTAAAGTCTAACTTAGATGATTTCTATAACCAGCTAAAAAACTACCTAACATGAGGGGGCTTCAAAAGCTTGTGGACAAATTCCGTTATCCTTTCATTTTTCTAGGAACTTTTTTGAAGTCTCTGGTATGAGTGTGGGAAAAACATATTTTGAGAAAACAAAGGAAAAACTTTTGTAACATTTTTCCAAAGAAGCAAAAGATGTGCTCCTTCAAAGCAAGAATGGGAAGAAGAAAGAAGAAGGCATGAACTAGAGGAAACAGGCTAATTAACACAAGAGACTGACAAAAGGAATCTTCAAAAAGCAGTGAAGAGGGATGTCAGAATGTCAGCTGTGTACCAGATGACATCGGCAACCAGATCAAGTGGGAGCAGGAGGCCTCCGGAGTCAGATATGTTGCAAGATGTCATCACCAGGGCTCCCAGCGCCACCGTGTTCTTATTTTCAGACATCATGAACTGAGGAGGCCGATCTGGGCTGCTCTTTGCATTCGACTCTTCCTAACCACATGAAGAAGACATCCCTGCCGCTCATTCACGCTGTTGCTCGATCAGCTGCGGACAGCCATTACACCCTTTGAGAGCGTTCAGCTTTCACTGACTCCGAGCGAGGGGTGCACCGCCTGAAGCTCCGAAGCAGAAACTACCCAGCAGCGCACGCCTTCCATCCCTATTTCTGCTGAATTCTTTCCGCTGCCGGATGCTCCAGTGGGGAACGTTAGATAAATTTTCAAGGCTACATTTGTCCACTGATTTGCCTATAACGAAGACAATAAAAACGTTTGCTGTCAAACTGATTCTGACGCGCAGGGACTGAGTAGGCCGGAGGCCAGCAGCCCCCCAGCTCCTTCCCGAGGCTGGGAATCACTGTGGCGCAGGCCACCACATCCTCCTGCAGGGCAGCACGCAGGCACCAACCACCAACCCGCCAGTTCCCGCATGCCCAGGGAGACTTCTGATCTCCCTAGCAGGGGTATAAATACCCAACTCTTCATGGAGACCAGGGGTCGGCAGACTTTGGGGCAGAAGTGCCATTCCTGTCGCACACAACAATTAAAAAAAAATTATTCAAGACCCAAAGTTATCTTTTTACAATGAAATCACCATTATCTGAATAATATCCTTTCAAATTTCCTACTTTACTTCAGAACCACATGTACATATGCCACATGGGTTCACGAGCTACCATGTGTCAAGTGCTGTGGACCATAAGGTCCCGAACTTATTGGACCTACTGCCTCCTTCTCAGAAAAAAAAAATGTACTCAGCACCCACGTGGCAATAAAACAACTTATGTGTTATATTCCATAATCCAGAATAAAATGTAGGTATTACATTTGGCTCCTCCTGGCTTGTTCCAGCCCATCCCCACGTCCCAACACACACTACAGCTCATTTTGGAAAATGCTGACTATTTATTCAGCATATTTTTTCTAGGAACTTCTATCTCATACTAACAGCAATATTTTCTTTTCATCACACAACCAGATTCATGTTTGTTGCACAACAGTTCAAATAAAAATGTATACAAACACAAAAAATGCATGCACATATGTAATTTAGGAATGCATACAGTAGTGACTGTAGTTGTATGATGAATTTATGTCCAATACCCCCCATGAAGCAAGCATTCATTCACTTGTCCAGCTGTTTTGAGTTCAATGTCTGAAAACACTTGCAGTCAAAAACTCAAGTCCCAATTCCCTGAGTTGCACTAAGATAAAGGAAGCTACCATACGCAACATCATGACTCTCTCTCAGGGAATTGCTATGACCAAAGCTGGTCAAAGCTGGAGAATAAATGCTTGACTCCTCACCCCAATTTGTGAGAATTTGGTAGGGCTATCTCAGCTGCTGGTGGGATCAGTTGAGGCCTTTGTTCTACTTGCTTTTCAGTCCAACTTGTTCTTTTGGTCAACGGGGAATCTACTGCAGTCACAAACCTGGCTGAGCATTTCTGGGACTTCTAGGGGAGGAAAGGGACTGTATCTTTAAGGAGTTCTAGGGCTTCATCAATACTTACAAGCAAGGGCAGGTAGAGAACACAAGGGGCTAAATTTGGAAGGTGCTGAGTCACAAAAAGTAGAGCATTCAGTTGACAGAGAGTGTATGGCAGGACTTTGAACCGGTTCAAAATGGTCCCATTAAGGGCAATGGAAACAAGGGCAGTGCATGTGTTGTACATACAGCAACCTTTCTCTTGTGAGTTGTATATCAATGAGCCAAGTAGGGAACTTCGTCCAACTACTTTGGACATGTCAGGAGAGTCCAGTCTCTAGAGAAGGACATTATATTTGATAAAGAAAAGGGACAGCGACAAAGAGGAAGGCCCTCAAAGTGATGAAGTAACACAGTGGCTGAAACAATGGGCTCAGATGGCACAGGACAGGGTGGTGTTTCATGCAGCTGTGCACAAGGTCATTGTGGGTCGGAACCGACTCGATGGGACCTGCAGCAACACCCTTAAACCCCGGCTACTCTCCTTCCCCCTCTGTCCCACACAGGGCCTTGCACAAACGGATTCACATAAAGATCTGCACGGACAATTTGCACTCATTTGCGCTATTCGGAAGTATAATTTTTAAAAGTCTCAAAACATTTTTTTAAAGGGTTATAGAACATTTATTCAACTTTTATTAGTCGCATGAAAAAAACTCAGTGGAATTCAAATTAAATATATAAACAAAATGGAACAGTACATTTAGTGAATGAATTCTAGAACCTTTGTCTAGCTTTCATTAAAAAATAATAAAAGTATTGTTTCCCTTTTTCTCTCTGGCATCATTAATCAAACCACAGGCACTTTTCCTCACAGAACATACACTTCTTAGAGGGCAAATTCCTAAATGAGGATCCTGAAGATTGGAACTCTTGTCATTTAATGAAGTATGATTAAGACTGTTATTATATGAAATATTTGAAAAGATGAATGCGAAAGTAAAACTGAAGTCATTACAGCAAACCAGACCATCTCAACTTTGAAATAAGAGAAGATTTCAAAGAAAATGAATTCTCATATGCTGTAAAGATTAGCAGGACTAGACTGTCACATGGTGACCTTGCTGGTGCCTAGCTCACCAAGCAATATTTGGAAGTGCATTGTTTCAAATCAATAACTAATTAACAAAGTACAAAAGAAGTTGCACTGTTTCCTTAGCTCCTTGTTAAAAATGGCTTTTGGCTGCACATGGGCAGAAAGGTCGCTATTATGACATCTCCAGGAGTCTTTCAACACCCTGACTCTGTCAGATTAAATTACTTTTAGCAATTAATTGTCGTAAGTTAAAACAGAAGCACATTTGTTACAGCAGGCTGTCATAATGACATGGTGAGCAGTTGTTTTGATATAAATTTCTCCTACTGACCTTCTATCATATCTTAATTTTTGCGGTTGACCTAACTGGAAGATTGGGAGCACATCTTAAAAAGCAGAGGCCAAACCTTGGGGGTCTTGGGATAAGATACTAACAAATAATTGAAAAACAAATGCATGTCTCTAGACACTTTGAAAAGCAAAGGTTATGGAACAAAAGCATACATAAGTGGGAAATTAAAACAACATCATTTTTAATTAACACTAAAAAAGGAGGCAAAAAATACCTTCCATTGAGCTCATAAATACATATCGAAAGGCGTATTATCACGTAACGAAGGTAAACACCTTGGAATATTATGTTATAAGTAAATATTAAATAATGTAAAGTTACATTTCAGAAGAATATAGGTACATCTTACATTTGATAAAGATGCTTTATTGAATATCAGCTATCAAGGGCACCACTTGACCGGGTATGAGTGGTGACTTCTAGTAGTTGACCAGTAAAGGGGAAGGGCAGTCAAAAAGAAGGCCCTGATGGAGCTGCCTTGACAGAGTAGCTGCCACCCTGGGCTCGGACACCGTCACGGCTGGGAGGCCAGTGCAGGACCGGGCAGTGCTTCCTTCTGCACTGCACAGACTCGCTATGGTTGGAATTGACTTAATAGCACATAAAAGCAGCAACCGTCCAAATTCTGGCAAATCCAACTTGAATTAAACAAAACAAAGCAACCCTCTTTACTGAAGAGGTGAGTATTTTGAAGATTCCAGTAGTAAATCAGATAATGTTCTGAACAGCAAATAACACATGCAAATTTTGTCCCAAAGGTAAAATGGTTTTATGGTTGATTCTTATTATTACTGAATGTGAAATATTGCTTAGCTCATTTGCAATTTGAGAGCTTCATTCCCACCGACACCACGTCAGTTCCCACTCACAGTGCCCCTCAGATTTCTGAGACTGGGAATCTGTGTGCGAACAACCAGCCTCATCTTCTTTCTGAGAAGCTGATGGTGATTTTGAACTGCTAATCTTGCAGTTAGCAGCCCAGTGCTTATTCAGCCCATCAGCTCCACACAAGAGAAATAACAATGCAGGAGGTTAACAAAAAAATAGGTTCGTCACTTCGGATGGTAAGGGAGAGAGAGGCTGGGCGGTGGAACCCACCTGTGTAGCTGAGCTGGCAAGCAGCAGGGAGGAGCAGGAGCCCGCCCCGCCCCCCTCGCGGAGCAGCTGGCCCAGATTGCCGCCCGGCCGCATGAACCAGGCGGATGAGCACTCGGTGGACTACCAGCCGCCCGCGCAGAAGAGCATCCAGGAGACCCCGGGGCTGGACAAGGACGATGAGAGTCTGCGCAAGTACATGAAAGCCCTCCTGGGCCGTGTGGCCGTCCCCAATGTCCCCAACGTCGTCGTCGTGACTTGCCTGACCCTGGTGTGCAGCACTGCCCCGGCCCCCTGGAGCTGGACCTGGCTGGACACCTGGAGAGTTTCAAGGAGTCATTTGTGCTGAAGGAGGGGGCTGGAGTACCAGGTAAAGAGCTCCTTCCAGGTAAACAGAGAGATTGTGTTGGGCATGAAGTACATCCAGGACACCTACAGGAAACGCATCAGGATTGACAAGACCGACGACCTGGTGGGAGCTACGGACCCAGGCGGAGGAGTTACAGTTCCGCACGCCCATGGAGGAGGCGCCCAAGGGCATGCTGGGACGCGGCAGCTACAACATCAAGTCCCGCTTCACAGACAGACCACCTGTCCTGGGAGAGGCACTCCACCATCAAGATGGATTGGAAGGACTGAGCCCTAGCTCCGCTCCCCCTGCCTTTCCCTCCCCTCCCCAAACCAAAGTGCTGACAGGTCCCCTCCCTCCTATCCTTGTGGCCCAGCTGGGCCTCAGCTGTGGTCATGCTCTCAATGTCTCCTGGTTGCTTCTGCCTGCGCTGTCCCCAGGTCCTACCCGCTTTCCGGCCAGAGGGGGTGGGGTGGGGTGGGGGTAGGTTCTGCCTCTCCTGGGCCAGAGACTGTTAGTCACCTTGTCACCATCATGCCTTCACCTGTGGAGGGTGTGAGGGAGCCCCCTGGCTCAGCACTCACCCGGTGTCTGCATGAGCATGTGGCCCTGATCTGTCTGTCTGCCACACGGGAGGTGTCCAGGCCTGAGGGGCTGCTCTGTGGCTTGGGGAAAGCCAAATTGCCCAAACTCAAGCAGCTCTGGTCTGACCCAGCCTGCCTGTATTTATTGTCTCCATGTGTGCTATCTGCTGGGTTCACCCTGGCCTGTCTGCTGCCACCTCCACCTGACTCTCAGTGCTGCCCCCCACGAACAGGACCCTGCCCCTCTCCAGACCCAGTCCGGACAGCCAGGGGCCAAGCATGGAGTTTGGAGCCTTCTCCTGGACCCCCCACATCCCTCCCCTGCCCTGGTCGTGGTGTTGTCTCAACCTCAGCGACAGCAGAGAGCCTACCCCTGCACCCCTGTTCTCCCTCTTGACTGGGAATAAATTTTCTCAAAGGAGCTCAAAAAATTTTTAAAAAGTAAAAAAAAAAAAAAAAAAAAAAAAATACCAGACCCAAGCCCAAGCAAACAGAGGCAACAACAGCTAGCAATTTCTCAAGCTCTGACTCTATTGGATAATATATTAAATATTTAATGTGCTACACTTTTTAATTCATTTAATTTTCTCAATATTCTGGGCATTAGTTACTCCTTTTTTTTTTAACTGATAAGGCAACCAATAGTAGAAGAATTTAAATTCTCTAATATAACAAAGCTAGCAAATAGTTGAACATCTTTGATTTTAAGTTACATGATCTTAAATGAATCCTAATGTAATTTATATCCAAGGGTAAGTAATAAGGTATTGCTACTAGGGTTTGACCTCCTTCAAACAAAACCCATTTGAACATGTCTCCGGATCAGTGTAGATGGAGACAGTTGCACTCAGTAATGCACACATCTTAGTTTTGTTGTTCTTGTTGTTAAATGATGACTAATAGCAATTCTATGTACACTGAAACAAAACTCTGCCTGGAAAAGCCTGACAGTCTTTTCGATGTTTGAGTCCATCATTGCAGATGCTGTGCCAATCCATCTCACGGAAGGTTGTCTTCTTTTTGGCTGACTCTACTTTAGCCCCATTGGGGTGCCTTTAAAAGAACGGTCCAACAAAGCACTGGATTCCGAGGGGCTCTGCTAGGTCAGTTACATTCAAGGGAAAGAGGTCCGCTCTGTAAGTTACGGTGATTGCTGTTGGGGATTCCCAAAGGGTAATCTTGATAGACTGCATCAAAGGACACAAAACTGTCAAGAAGGCTTATTAGAAAGAAGTCTTAAGAAAATGGAAAACTGTATCTGTGAGAAAAAGACTAGGAAAATTGCACCGAGCAACTGTATTTTCCCATCCCAGCCATGCACCTGCTAAGGGGACTAAGGGATATTCTACAAGAATTTCACTAGAACACCTTATCCCATCTGCCCTATAGTCTTAATCTTGTACCTTCAAATTTATTTTTGTTCCCTAAACTCAAAGATTGCTTCAAATGAACATGATTTGAGTCCCTCAGGGATGCAATATAAATTGAAGAGTGGAGAATTCTTTGTGGAAGTGAGAGAGATGAAAATGACAGATCTAGATGGAGGAATATGTCTAGAAACAAGAGCTTCATATTTTGATATTTTTATTTAATAAAGGTTTCTATGATTGTATAGAAATACTTTACTGATTTCTCAGATCTGTATAGAACACACAAACATACAGACATGCATACACAGAGGTGTGTCTTTCTGTATAAATCTAAGAATAAATAATTCATTATACAAAATAGCTTGATTGTAGATATGAATGGAAAAGTGAATCTTTAATTCATCCGGATTGAAGTACAAGCCAACTCATTTTATTGTGCTTCACTTTGTTTAACTTAATTTATCTATTCTTTTGCAAATTGGAAGTTTTTGGAAACCCCGTGTTGGGCAAATTTACCATTTTCCCCCCTAACAGCATGCGGTTCACTTCATATCTTTATGACACATTTTGGTAATTTTCACAACACTGAAAACCTTTTCACACCTATCACTGCTATTGAGTTAATGCTGATGTTGTGGGCTATGCACTGCTAACCACAAGGTCAGTAGTTCGAAACCACCAACCACCCCCAGGAGAAAGAAAGATGAAGCTTTCCACTGTCATAAAGATTTACAGTCTTAGAAGCCCATACGGGCAGCTCGAGGTTGTCCTATAGGGTTTCGGTGGGGCAAAGTCAGCTCGATGGAAGTCCTCGTAGGACGGAATTGAACTGCTCCCCAGGGTTTCTGAGACTGCACGTCCTTAGAGGGGCAGACAACCTCATTTTCCTCCCCAGGAGTGGGGATTCAAACGTCTGGCCTTGAGGTTTGCAGCCCAACATTTAATCCTCTACCACCAGGGCTCCTCTCATTTATATTCATATCTAAGATATTAAACTATAAACGTAACTCTTACCTACACTGGAAAACAACAACCCCAAAATGTGCAGCTAATTTAGGGTGCTAAAGAATTTATTGCCCTGGTCTGGCACTGCATCTACATTATCTCCAGGTAAGTTGCTTCTGACTGTCACAAAAGTTAGAGTTGCTGTGATCAGTGGTTATTAGCTGGTAGACGGGCTTCCAAAGTTGTTGGGTGGAGGCGCAGGTTAGAAAGGGTCTTTGAGAAAGATGGCATCACCCAGCATTTGACTATTTGTGAGATGGGGTTGGGAGGAATGACTGACATTCTCAAATGGTTCCAATGGGATCCTTACTATGATCAGGTCTTGTCCGCTATTGGCAGCAGATGGCCATGTGGAAGCTTAAGGACACAGAAGACTTTCCCCTCTGATCTAGAGAAGGTCACTAATACCTTAGCTCAGTAAAGCTGCCTGACTATAGTAGTAAAGTCTTTCTGTTCCTAATCTACATGAAAGGAATGCGTGTGCTTTTCTCTTGGCTGTTGTTGGCTTTCTGGGACTCACCATTAACTTTGTGTCAACCAGGCTTTGGACATTTTAATTGAGGCTTTTTTGAAATAATATGTAATTGTGCTACAGAACAGAAAGAGCAAGAGAAATGCAAAATACACACAATATCTGGAGTCAATGTGAACATTTTTAACAAAATCTAGTTATGAAAATTAATATGATTAAATTAACTAGACAAAATAGTCTCTCTAGTTCTACATGGTGAAGGCAAATGTTTAGTGATGAGAAAATTTCCATTTAAGTAATTTTATACTCCAATGTTTAACCTAAATAATTTTTTATATTATGTCAAATATTAAGGATTACTACACTAGACTTGAGTGGGACATTCGATTTTTTTGTCTCCAAAAGGTGGAGAAAAAGAAAACATTGTAGCTCTGAGTAATTCAGTATTTTAAAAGATGATTCCTCTTACATATTTTTATTAATCTCAGAAAGCTGCAGGAAAAAAAACAACTAATAAAATGCTAGTTTTGTTTCTCTTTATTAAGGCAATAGAATTCTTAAAAAAATTTAAGGACCACAGTGAAAGGAAAAAGAATAATTACTATTGAAGTAAAGTTTATTTCATAGAATCATAATAGCTCCAAACTCATGATATAGAGTCAGTTCTAACTCAGAGTGACCCTGTAAGGCGAAGTAGAACTACAAATCTTTATGGGAATCAAAATCCTCATCGCGCTCTAGTGGAGCATTTGGTAGTTTTGAACTGCTGACCTTGTGGTTAGCAGCCCAATGTATAACTCACTACAGCCATCAGCGCTGCTACCAAATGACAGAAGATTAGAAATCATGGACTCCCATCTATTCACATACATTTCCATTTTATAGAGGAAAAAACAACTCCAAAGGAATAGAAGACGATTCGCCCCTTATTTCTTACTGGTCATTATCGTACTTTGTGAGATTTCCATCTTACAGAGGTATGAACAGCAACACAATGTACATTGTATGTATTTTATAGTCTTTAAATGTTATATAACCAATTGTTTTCATCACACTCTCAGAGGAACACTGATTCTGGGAGATGTGTTATATCTCTATCTTTGTCGTAACTCCTCTAATCACTCTGTCTTAGCACTGGCCATGCTAACCTTGTATCTCTCTCTACATTGACACACAGCTAGTTGATGTCTCCTATTGTAAATGTCTAGAAAGTAAAAGTAAGCATGTAGGCACTGGAAAATGATAGCATGAAAGGATCACGAGGAAAAATTTTAACAATTAAATAGTGTAGAGCTAAATAATTGTTGTGTATATGTAGTTATTTAACTGTCTGAGAATGTCAAAGAATTACTTCAGGAAAAAGCCACCAAATTGTAAAACATTTTAATCTGTACAGTTCAATGCAAAAACCCAGCTGACAGAGTGCTTCACTGGCAGATTGGAGTTTGCTGTGATGTGGAGAGCACTGTCATCGGTTCTTCAAATACCAACAGGGCCACTCATGGCGGACAAGTTTCAGTCGAGGATCCACAATGAGAGAGACCAGAATGAAGGACCTGGCAAGCCACTTCTAAACAGACTGGATGGGAAAAATCTTATGCTTAGGAACAGTGTTTGACATA
Organism: Nesogale talazaci; assembly: GCA_004026705.1. NCBI lineage: Eukaryota > Metazoa > Chordata > Mammalia > Afrosoricida > Tenrecidae > Nesogale > Nesogale talazaci. The sequence continues at coordinate 42,536 of PVJH01004028.1, forward strand.
GTGTCAGAAAATGAGCTTCTCCGGTGTTGAAAGACACTTACATGACTGACTTAGAGCTCCCTCCCTCCAAATAGAGTCTACCTTACGTCCATGATGGACTAAAGCTTTCGGGACCTTTATTTGCTGAGATGCAAACTTACAAAATGAGGATAAAAGTGCAAACATCATTAACCATTGGAATGCAGAATGTAAATATAGCAAGGACAATTGGAAGTGATCATAAATAAAATAGAATATTTGAAGATGGAAATCTTAGGCATGAGATGGACTTGTATTTGCTATTTGATTGATATTATATCATAGATAATTATCATATATACTTACAGAAACCGAGTTTTTCAGCACATTTATAATGACGTTTTTGTGGTAAAATTAGGAGTCTCGGCTGATATTCGAAGGGTTGCCTTATACTCGAATATATATGCATAGTGTATGTATGTATGTGTGTGTATACATATATATATATATATATATATATACTATGCTGGGAACGACAATTTGAAGAGGAATAACATCATATCATTCATGAAAAAGAAGAGATTCAGGTCTATTATGAAGGAGAAAGCTGTAAGTCATGGGATAATACCATAAGCCAACAGGGAAGACTATTTAATACTACTCTTATTGAGATTTAGAAGGCAACAACTAATACCTAAGATAAGGAGACTGCACTGATAATTGCAGGCGACTATAATGCAAATGTTGGAAACAATAAAAGGAAGATCAGCTGTTGGAAAATATGGCCTTGGTAATAGACCTGATACTAGAGATCACACAATGGAATTTTTCAAGGTTTTTTTTTTTTGTTGTTCAACAACATAAACAATGACTATACACATGGGACTTTGCTGGGTAGAAGCCATCGGAATCAAACTGATTATATCTGTAGAGAGAGACAATGGAGAACCTCAATATCATAGTCAGAATACAGTCAGGGGATGACAGCATACAGGCTAGCAATTGATCCAATGCAAGTTCAAGTTGAAGCTGAAGAAAATGAAAATAAATTTATGTGAGCCAAAGTACAAATTAAGTACATCGCACTTGAATTTTGAGAGCATATATGCATCAATTCAATGCTTTGAAGTATGACCAGACAAATCGTGATATCAAAGATACCATATATACAGAAAATAAGGGTTCATTAAAAAGATAAGAAAGAAAGAAAAATAAAAATGGATATCATGAAAGGCTGAAAGCACTTATCTTAACTATAGCTAAAGCAAATGAAAGAAATGACAAGGGAAAAGAGCAAAAGATTTCAAAGTACTACTTGAGAAGAAAAGTAGCAAATTATAATGAAATGTACACAGACCTGGAGCTAAAATGTCAAAAAGGGGAACATTCTCGGCATATCTCAAGCTGAAAGAACTGAATAAAAGAAAAAATAATAAACCTTGAGTTGCAATGTTGAAGAAAGTGTCAAAAGAAGATGGAAACTCTGCTCTACAGAGTGTAGCAAAAAAGAATTGGCTGATGTTAACCACTTTAGAAGGCAGCATAATTTCATGAACCAAAGCTGTTGAAGAAATGCAGGCTGTATTGACAACATCGGCCAAAAAAGCAAGGCTCTAGGAATTAAGAGAATACCAATTGAAATATTTTCACAAATGGATACACAGCTGGAATGGTTCACAAGACAGGGTCAAGAAATTTACCGGGTTAACTGACTGGAAAACATTCATATTTATGGTCATTCAAAAATAGTAGTTCAACAGAATGCCAAAATGACTAAACAGTAGCATTAATATCACATGTACGCTAACTGTTGCTGAAGAAAATAAAAAATAGTTGCACTAGTACATCGACAGGATAATGAAGCAGAAGTCAGAAAAGAACGTGGGATAACATGCCGTTGCTGATGTCAGGTAGATCTTGGCTGGAAGCAGAGATTACTAGAAAGATATTTCCCTATGTTTTATTGACAATACAAATAGACCCAGCAATGGGAACATAACAAACTATGAAAATGTGCAAAGAATGGGATCTCCAGAACACTAAATTGTGATCATGTGAAACCTGTCCATGGACCAAGAGATAGCGATCAGGGTAGATCAAAGGGATACTGAATGGTTTAAAATCAGGAAAAGATGCATCAGGCTTGTACCCTTTCATTGTATGCTCAGCAAATAATCTGAGGAGTTGGACTATATAAAGAAGAATAATGCAGTGAAATATGAAAAAACAGATTAAAAACAAAACTATAAAAGATAAACAATGAAGGAAAGATTGATATATTTCAGTATGTTAAAATTAAGATCATTGGACTGAGCCCCGGTGGCGTAGTGGTTGAGTGTGGGACTGCCGCGCGGCCCACTGGCTTGGCGGTTCAAATCCAGCAGCAGCTCTCCAGGAGCAAGGCTGTACCTCCCACTCCCACCAGAGGGCAGTGTTGCCCCCCCAAAATAAAAAAAATAATAAAATTAAGATTGTCCTGAAAAGATGTCACGAAAAAAGTCACGAGTCAAGTCAAAGAGCAATTTCCAATATGCAAATAATATGTAAAAATACATGAGATAGAGAAAACAACAGCAAAGTGGACATATACATGAACAGGGAATGCACAGAGAAGGAAACTCAACTAGTCAGATAGAAATGAAAAGATAAACTACCTCATAATAATAAGAACTAATTTAATTTTCAATAAGATATCATATAGCCATCTTCAAACTGGCAAAAATTTAAAATCAGAACTTGGAATGTATGAAGTATAAATCCAGTAAACCGGGAGGCCATAAAAAGTGAAATGGAATGCATTAAAATAGATATCCTAGGTGTTCATGAGATGAAATGGATCGGTATTGGCCATTTGAATCAGAAAATCATGGTTTACTATGCCAGGAATAACACAATCAAGAGTGATGACATGGCATTTATTGTGAGAAAGTCCATTTCCAGATCTATTTTGAAGTACCATGTTGTCTGGGATAGGAGAGTGCTTCATCAGCCTGTTAAGCATTTCAATTGGTATTCTCTCATTTCCTGGGTCCTTGGTTTTGGCTAATGCTTTCATTGCAACTTGAACTTTTTCCTTCCAGATCACTGGCTCTGCTAATATGTCAATTCCTGAAAAGGCTGAATGTTGACCAGCCATTTTTTTTATTGTTGCATAAATTTGGACAAAAGTTGCAGTGACTAGATTTCCTTGCCTTTAAGGAACACGCTAGTTGTATTTACTCTAAGACAGATTTGCTTGGAATTTTTTATCAGTTCATGGTATTTCAATACTCTTCTTCAGCACCACAATTCAAATGCATCAGTTCTACTTCAGTCCTCCTTAGTCGATGTCCAGCTTTCACAGGCATATGAGTCAAGTGACAACACCATGGCATGGGTCAGGTGCACTCTTGTCTTAAAAGTAACAGCCTTGTTTTTCAATGAGAACAGTTATGTCTTGTGAAGCATATTTACCCAATGCAAAGCATTTTTATTGTCTTTTGACTGCTGCTTTCAAGAGTTTTGAGTCGGGGTTAGTTAGTGGACTTTAATATAGATTGCTTTGCTCAACAAAATAGAAATGATATCAATCTGAAAATAGGCTTTTGCTTAGTGCTGACAGTATACTGATATGTGAGGCCGTCTTCTGTCTCTATTACCAATAAAAATCCAGTTCAATAGAGCTGGATTTAAAAGACTATTTACAGTTAAAGACTATTTAATCTCCTAATGAACTTAAAGCAACAGAAGTACACACCCACACACACACATAAATCAAAATCTCTGCTAGCAAGTCCATTCTGACTCATGGCAACCCAATAGGGCAGGTAAAACAGCCCCGAGTGGGTTTGTTTCTGAGACTGTAATTCTTTACGAGGGTAGAAATTCTTATATTTCTCCAAACAAAACTAGAGGTAGTCGCCAAAGCACTGGATTTGTACTAGCTTTAGAAAGTATTAATCATTTAGAAAGAGACAAACTCCTTTGATCATGTATAATCTATTTAGAGTTAACAGATAACTAATGTATTTTTAAACCTAGGAATAAGGACAGGATCACTAATCATATCTTTAGCAATACATATTCTTTGTGGCAATATTCTTAATTTTGAAATCAAATGCTATCATTTACCACTTCCCTAATTTCATTACTTATAATACAACATATTCAATGGTATTTATGTCAGAGCATTCACAAATGGAAATCCATTCACATTAAGTAATGTCTTAATTAAACTGTTGTAGCGACTATGTGTACCACTTCTCTCCTAGTAAGTATGTACACTATATCATGCTTCAGCACAATGGGACAGACTGATGACTGAAGTGGTAACATCTGTAGATAAAACACAGTCATATCAACAGTAAGCTTCTTGAAAGTCTTAAGCAGATAACCTAAGCTAGAACCTTTGCCATGAGGTTGATCACGACTCAGAGCCACCCTGTAGGGCCAAGTATACCTGTCCCCCAAAGAGTTTCCTAGGCTTTACAGGAGCAGAGTACCACATCTTTCAAGTCTCTCAGTTTCCACTGTCACCCGTGGGTTCAAACCACCAACTTTGTGGTTAGCAGGGGAGAACTTTACTGCAGATTTCCTACCATCAACAGCCAGATCTGGACAAATTGTTCAATGCACCACAATCTGAAATAACTCCATTAAGAGCACTGGCGAGGTTCAGGAAAGGTTTTATAAAGGAGGGGACATTACGCAAGGTATCAGTGGATATAAGAAAGGTACTTTTGTGGAAAATGCTTTAGAATTTGAATAGAAATTTATAAATTGTCCACTAACATTAGAGGGTCTATAGAACTTTGCGTTTCCATGCTCAACTGACTATTATCAAAAGAGCATTTCAGTACAAATGTCTTAAAATGACTTCTATAAGCTAACTGGCTAATTCTTCTGATCTAATTTAGAAAATGATGCTAACATACTAATTTAAGATAATTTAGAGTCATACCTGATTTTCCCCCTCCAGAAGTAAAGGCTCAGAGAAATGAGCCCAGAATCTCCACCTCCCGCCTCTCTCTCTGAGAAGTGAGATGTGAGACACTCTTTGTCACCTGGTCCACAGCATCTGGCTGCTGCTGCACACACTTCAGGCTGGCCATCCATAATAGATAAGGCAGCAGGTGAGAATTGGGTCTGAGGGCAAATGAAGCCAGGTGTGGCAGTCATGTGCTTATGTTAATTTTATAATTGAAATGTAGGGGTGGAGTCTGGCCTGTTAATCAGGAGAAAGCAATTGAGTAGCTGATGAGGCCTCTATGTGGGCATGGCTTTCACCTGAGACTCCTGGGAAATCTCCCGATATTTCCCTTGTGAAGATGAGAAGCTATCTTCCCCAGTTGTTGGGAGTTAGTTTCAGAGATGCTTAATCACGGAAGAGACAAGATGCAGCCTCGGAGCAGTTGGAGGAGCCAGAGGAGAGACCACACAGCTCTGCCCTGATGAAAACAGACCTCTGAAGCTGGAGTGGCATGCTGTTGATGAACCTGAGCCCTGGAAGCGAGGAGCCATGGGGAGACCCCTGCCAGTGCCAGAATTCTGCACCCACTGACCTGTGACTTCTTGAGCCAGAAGCAGACTTTATAGACCGATTGCGGGCATATGGGTTAATCTTGAACTGAACTTATGACTTTGCGCTGGACTGGATTGGGATGCCTTCTTAGTGTCACATTTCTTTTGAATATAAACCCTTTCCTTATACCTATATGCATGTCCTTGCATTTGTTCCTCTAGTCTACCCGGACTAATACAGCAGGCAAAGGCAAAAGCCACAGAGAGGGGCGAGAATATAATCTGGTACAATGGATTGCTCTGAGGGGTTCACATCAGAGGCTTTTTATAGGATTGATTTGGCCTCCTGGGAACACCCTGACTTACAGAAGGTAGTGAATTTGATTAAGTAGAGAGAAGATCCATGCTCAAGACCTTTACATATGTGTATTTTAGCTACTAATCTTGCAAAAAAATTTAAATGTCTCAGGCTAAAAAGGCAAATCATTTGCTGCGAGCCTCTAGGTTCAATGGTTGCCTTGGCTATTCAAATTATTAAGACGATTTTATACAATTTTAAGATTACCCAGGAGCCATGGTGATGTAATGAATTATATATTGGCCTTCTGACTGCAAGGTTAGTAGTTCAAACCCACCAGTACTCTGAGGGAGATAGACGAGGCTGCTTGCTCCCATAAAGGTTTCTAGTCTTGGAAACCCAAAGGGAGAATTCTATTCTGTCCAATAAGATCATTATGAATTGAATCAAACAGATAGCATTAAGAATGTCCATTAAAATGTGATTAAAATGCATAAGCAAATGTTTGAACAAAGCTCATGGTGCCCGGCTATAAAAAGATGTAGTAAACAAGCAGCCATTTAGCTCAGAAGCAACGAAGTCCACATGAAAGAAGCACACCAGCTTGTGGGTCTATGAGGTGTCAAAGGAATCAGTTATCAGGCTTCAAGAATTAAAAATCATATATTGTGTGCTTACCTTCGCTGATGACAAATGTGAAGCATATGTGGTGAAGAAAGATTATGGTGCCCGGCTATCAAAAGATATAGCATCTGGGGTCTTAAAGGTTTGAAAGTAAACAAGTGGCCATCAAGCTCATAAGCAACAAAGTTCACATGGAAGAAGCACACCAACCTGTGTGACTACGAGGTGTCGAAGGGATCCGGTATCAGGCAAAAAAGAACTAAAAATTATATCATTATAAATGAGGGGGAATACAGATTGGGGACCCAAAGCCCATTTGTAGGTGAAGTGACATCCTCTTACAGAGGAGTTGCAGGGAGGAGATGAGCCAGTCAAGGTACAGTGTAGTAACAATGAAATATGCAACTTTCCTCTAGTTCTCAAATGCTTCCTCCCACCATCATGATTCCAATTCTACCTGACAGATCCAGCTAGAACAAGAGATGTACACTGGAGCCAGAAACACAGGGAATTCAGGACAGATGATTCCTTCAGGAACAGTGGTGGGAGTGGTGATACCGGGAGAATGGAGGGATGGTGGAATAGAAAGGGGAAACCAATTACAGAGATCTACATATAACCTCCTCTCTGGGGTATGAACAACAGGGAAGTGAGTGAAGGGACACATCGGAAAGTGTACAATATGAAAAAGTAATAACAATTTGTAAATTTTTAAGGGTTCATGGGGGAGGGAATCTGAGGAGGGAAAGGAAATATAGGAAGCTAGTACTGGGGGCCTATGTAGAGGGAGGATGTTTTGAGTGTGATGATGGCAACAAGTGTGCAAATGTGGTCTGCATACAGTTGACATATGTATTGATCATGATGGGAGTTGGATGAGCACCTAATAAAATGATTTATTTAAAAAAAAGAAGGGAGAAAGAGGAGCTTATATAAGGCCCTCAAGTAGAAAATATTTGGAAATGAAAATGGCAACATGTGTACAAATATGCTTGATAAAATGATGTATGAAATGCTTTAAGAGCTGTATGAGCCCCCAATAAAATCATTGAAAAAAATGTGGTACACATTCTTTATTTCTAAAGTCCCCTAAAGCTATTTTATTAAAATTTTAAAATATTTCCATTTCTGTTTCTCAAGAGAAATTTTGGACATAACAAGTCTAGTTGATATTGATGTTAGGTTCTGTTCTATGAGGCACCTAAAAGAATCTCAATTGGCCATACTTGTCAGACATCACTCATTTCTTCACACAACTATTAGTTTGCAGGCATGTGCATACAAAGATGAGTAAGAGGTGATCCACATTTAATTTGGTACAAAACACAAGGACACATGAAAATAATCCCCCTAATATTAAAGAGTGGGCTAACATATACATGTGTGATGAACTTCACAACTGCCTAGCATATAGTAAGTTCTCACACAGGTTATCAAATACAATTGATTATTAGTAAGACAAACCCTCCCAGAGGATTTGTACTGTGTCAATTGAATTCAGTCAAAATATTTAATCACAAAATATTTATTCAGTGCCTACTTTATGAGGGCGTATCCTCCCAGAAAATGGTTTTTTTTTTCTTAAAGCTATATATATTCACATTTTTATAAAACAACTTTATCACCTCCAAAGCACTTTCCAATTCATTTAATACATTTGTCAAATCTCCAATTTCCATTCTTGGGAACATTTTTTCAAACTAATCTGTTTGAATGACTGAAGGTACCTCCCTTGTTTTTTTCTTCACCTCTTTTATGTCTTCAAATCGCTGTCCTTTCATGTCTCTCTTTATTTGCAGAAACAAAAAGTAGTCACATGGAGCAGGTCAGGTGAGTGAGGTGTGTGGGGCAAGAGAGGCCTGCTTCTTTTTGCCCAAAATTGACCCACTGAGATGGCTGCGTGAATAGGTGCATTGTCATGGTAGCAAAACGAATGCCCTGTCTGCCATAAATCAAACATTTTTTGTTGCTACACACTGTTACTGTTATACAATCTTTTCAAAATACAAAGATTGACAAACAGTCTGACCTGGTGGAATGAACTCCAAATGTACAAGTCAACATTTTCATGCTTTTGGGAAGTTGATGGACATCCAGAATGAAATTGTTCATTCACTGACAGTTCACCTTTTTAGAAATGAGGAAACCACTTGTAAACTTGAGCTTACTGTCCACGTAAGCTGTTTTCAACATTACAGCAGTTTCTGTGTCATTTTTCCTGAGAAGGAAACAAAACTTCACAGCTGCATGCTGTTCTCTTAAATCAGCCATCACACACAAAAAATGAGGTTTGAGCAAAACTGCTTTGATGAAAAGTTCACTGTGACTGGAGAGAACCTTCCCCTGGGTGTACTATCTCAAAGCAAATTGCTCCATGCTCGCCTAGCGGGGAAAATGCATACTACGAAAGCTCCGCCAGGCAGAGCTTCCTTGGGGGAGTGGGGGAGGAATCCCCCTCTTATGTCAGTCACTGAATTAAGCACTTGGAATCCATCAGTGTCCATTTCCATTCTCTTGGGTTACATTCTAGCAGGCAATGATAGATAATAAATACTATGTAATAGAAAAGCAAATTATATGATCTGTTAAAATGTCATTTAATTGTAAGAAAAAAATGGGGTAGGAGTAGGGAGGGTTGTATTTTAAGAAGGTGGTCAATGTATGTCTCTATCGAGATGACACATTTGAATAAAGGTTAAAACAAGCACATCTGGAGTAGAGCATGGAAGGCAGAGGGAATGGCTATGCAAAGCCTGAAAGCAGGCTCCTCTAGCAGGATCCCGGCGGCTTGGACGGAGCAGGCCCGGATAGGAGAGGTCATGGGAAGGTGCAGCTCCTGTTCACTGAGTCAATAAAGTCAAAGCTCATAAGAAAAACATTTAAGGCAACTGTTTGGTGCTACAGCGTACAAAAAGGCTGGCTAAACATACAAAGTGAAAAGCGTAGTGATGACACTTGACAAAGAGGAAGTAAAATCACCATCATCACCATCACCTACTTGTACAAGGTCAATTCACGAGGCCAGACATGCTCCATCCTCCAATGATGCTACCAATTCTAGCACGAACTGTCCTTTCCACATCTCTCTACTTTTCCATAGTGTTGGAAAATTCATTGGTCACACAAAACTCATAGACAGTACTCACAGTTATGAGATTTATTTATCTATTTATCTACTTATTTATTTATTGGGGGGCCATCACTGCCCTCTGGTGGTCATGGAAGCAACCCAGCCTTGCTGCTGCTGGCTTTGAACCTCAGTGTGCCAGTGGGCCTAAGTTCCATACTCAACCACTACGCCACCAAGGCTCAGCTCAATTATGAGATTTATTAAGGAAGTTCACAGGTTACAAATGTCCAGGGCACAATTACTTGAATAGAATAGCTTCTCAGTTGGGCCCATAGGCAGCCTCTCTCTGATCTTTGGCCTCTCAACCAAAAAGCCGCCTTAGTTTCTGCCCTGCTCATGTAAATTGCAGGGGCTATCGATAGATGCCAAAGGGCCTACTGCTCCAGCACAAAGACACTTAACTCTAATTCAATAGGAAAGTAAAACTAGCTCCCCCAAATAAAGTGCCTGAAGGCACCCGAATCCACAAGCTTGCCTCCTGCTCCAAGACATTCAGCTTTACTTGCTCTGTTGACTGGGAAGTCCACAACTCTGTCTCTTGCCTGGCCTTGTGGTTCTTCTGCTGCTGTTCCTCTGTCTCTCGTCTAGTGATACAGCTGTCTTCTGGAGCAAGGAGATTCAATGAATAGGAGCCTTGGGTCCAAAGGACATGCTTCATTCCCTGTGCTTCTCTCTTGCTGCTAGTAAGGTCCCCCACTTCTCGTTCTGAGATGCTTATTTTATACCCATCAGAATGACGATCACGATTAACGGTTACTCAGCACAGCTGAAGCCTATCAGTGTCGTCCTTCAGCTTCTCTTACCAGAGCCCAACCTAGAATGAACGCGTGGCGTGAGTAACTAAGGCTCTGATGAGAAAGTCACATTAAATAACTCACTGCAAAGCAAACTCTGAGTCTTTATCTTAATGAAATTTTATAATATTTGCAGTCAAGTAAAATCACACTCTGAAGGGGAGGGTTTAGCCAAAGAAGGAATAAACACAGTTAACTTAAATTAGAATGGAAACTCTCCCACTTAACCAACCAAACGGAAATATCCAAACCCACTCCCGTTGGGTCGGTTCTTTTTTTTTTTTTTTTAGGCATCACTGCCCTGGTGGTGGGAGTAGGAGGCCCAGCCTTTGCTCCTGGGAGCCAGAATCGAACCTCCATCCCAGTGGGCCGCAGTCCCGCGTACAACCACTACGCCACCGGGGCTCAGCCCCTGGGTCGGTTCTTATGTGGTAGATGGTTCTAACAGGGGAGACCAGAACATCTCATAAGGTCTCCAAGGATGACAACCTTTAAAATAACCCACTGCTATACCTATCTCCCACTGAGAGCAAGCACAGTCAGACTGCTGATTTTTCACAACTTTTAGCAGACTGGCATTTTCACAACCTAGCTACCCAGGTCTCTACTTGACTTATCATATGGATGACATTCTAATAATTAACAAAAATTGCAGTACAGCACGGCAGTTACAAACGCTATCAAAGATCAGTTTGTTCATCATTTTAATCCTTGTATGAAACGTTTACTTTGCTAGATCTTTTGCCACAAATAACCATTTAAGTCCACCATCAATGCTCATGAAGTACCAGTCAAGAGATCAAAAGATATAGAGCATTAGGTAAATCTGTTGCCTAAGTCCTCTTTTGAATATTAATATTCCTTTTTTAGAATACTCTTTGAGAGTTACTTTGAAGACTGGATTACACCTGATCCAAACCATAGCATTTTAAATGTCCTCATCCGCATGTAAAAGGTAGACTCTGGCTAAAAAAGACTGAAGAAGAATCGATGAGCTTGAATTGCATTGTTAGAAGAATACTGAAAATATCATGGACTGCTAAAAAGTCAAGATAATCTCTATTGGAGGATGTATCACCAGAGGTCTCTTTAGCGGCAAGGATGGCAAGATTTCACCTTACCACTTGGACAGGTTGTCAGGGGAGACCAGTTCCTGGAGAAGGACATCATTTGTGGTAAAGGAGAGAGGCAGAGGAGAAGAGAGAGGGCCTCTATGAGGGGGATTGACCCAGCAGCTGCCACACTGGCTTCAAGCAGAGGAAGAGCAGTGAGGATAGGGCGGGGTGGGGCAGTGCTCCTTTCTGCTGTGCACGGGGTCCCTCTGGGGCAGAACCGACTTGATGACACCAAACAACGACAACAAACTCGAATGAGAAGAAACTAATACTCTTCCATAGTGTCAGCAGCAATGAAGAACATGGGAAAGCACCAACGGGGATAATGGTTTTAAATTAAAACTGCTAATAATAAGATCATATCATAGTTCCTAAAGGATATAATGCAAAGTGAAAGTGTTTTACGATCTATAAAATTTTATTGAAAGGTTAGGTACAATTATCATTGAATTACATTATTTTTTCTGAGCAAGGAGTGCTGTAAAGTGAATATACTACAGATCATTTGGTGGAGGGGTAAAAGCAAAAGAAGGAAAGAATTAGTTAGGGAACATTAAATGGTTCTGGCAGTTTTGAAATGTTCCTTGTATATTTAATTAGGTTCATTTGAGCTAAAAGTATGGGCAAAACCATTTTAAACATCATGAATAAATACCACCATATTACTGAAAATTGAAGTATTACAGCTTCCAGAATGTGTCAAAAACATCCACCAAATTAATTCCTTTTAAGTGCCAAAACTTTGAAGTGGTTTATAATATTCAATGAAAAATATCACGTTACATAATGTTACGTAAAATAATTTATATAAATAGTTTGCACAAAATTGAGGCTCTTATAATAAGTTCTACTAGTAAAGAAATGTCTCTGATAGTTCTCGAATTTTAAAGTTTATTATCATCTATAATGAATCTATTAATTATTTGACTTCTATTATTAAGATATACTAATACTTGTGAAAAGACTCTTCAGTTTTTTTAGTGAAGAGCTCTCTTCCACATGCTCCTACATGTTGAACTATATCAAAATACTTAGCAAAATCAGACTAATATCAAAGTTGTTTATGAATACTTCAGCCTCCACAGTAGACTGTGAGCTCTTGGAAAACAGAGCTTCTGACTTTTCTGTGTCATAATATTCAAAGAGCTCACACAGGATTTTGCAAATAGTTGGTACTCAGTTGAGTCAAAATGTGATGAGACAGAAATTGTACTCCCCACTGTGCCACTCAGAAATATACACTTCTTCAGTTTCAAGGTAAAGTAGAGCTAGCTTTTCTTGACTAATGTCTGCGCCCTATGTAGACATAATTATGTTCTACCCACTCCCCTTTTTCATTTGTAAACTTCTCAAACTTGAGACATGGTTCAGTACCAATGAAGACGTCCTCACAATATGCATTAACTGATAGTGTACCTTTATCATGTTAAAAGTTATTTTAGGGATCGTGATGGTGCCAAAAGATACTGAAAAGAGATTTTATATAAATTGGACACTTAAGGGCTAACTTCTCTAATTAGTCCAAAATTTTAGTCATTACTTTCTAGACTAACCATCCAGTTACTAAGGGAATTAAAATTTCACTCTCAAAGTGTTCATACAAAACAATACAATTGACTTCAATGATTCACAGATAAGGAAATAGTTACTGAGGAATCAGTATTTCCAAATTACAGACTTTAATCGGTGGAGTTATTAAGGGATAAAATGTGAGTAAAAGAATATACTTCAATTAGACTCGTGCCACAAGCTTAATGATAAATACACTTAATGATAAATACACTTAATGATACAACACTAGGAAAGCTAGATGAACATTTCGCCTTAGAATTAAACCCCAATTTCATACCATATTTTATCCAGCCAAGATGCCATCCCACTATTCATCTTTCATTCTGAGTGTTGCTGTGATACTGGAAACTATGGCACTGCTATTTTAAATGCCATCGGGGTCACCCATGATGAACAAGTTTCAGCAGAGCTTCGAGACTAAGAACAGATTAGGAAAGAGAAAGAGGCTGCTCACTTCTGAGGCATTAGCCACTGAAAGTCTTATGAATAACCGTGGAACCCTGACTGCTATAGTGCCAGTTCTCAATTCTTATATATTCCCTCTGGTGTAAGGTCTACATGTATAGCATCTCTTTGTTGAATGATAAACATGGAAAGATACATGGAAACATTTAGTCCCATGGAACAGTGAACCAGGTAAACATCAGCCTCATCACTACATTCTTAAAGACAATCAAGAAGTTATAGTGCTTTCTGGTTGGAAGGCACGCAAAACACACTGGAGAAGAGCTGCTTAATCAAAGTAGAGGCGACACTAATGAGATGGATAGAGCAAAAGCTTTTGAGACCTTCATTTGTTGATGGGCCATGACTCAAAAGAACTAGCTGCAAAAATCTGTTAGTAATTAGAATGTGCAACGTACAAGGTATGACTAGTGAAATTGAAAGTCATCAAAAATGAAATGGAACACATAAAGATGTATATCTTATGCACCAGTAAGCTGCAATGGCTTAATGTTGGATTTTGAATAAAATAAGTATGCCGTTTACTGTGCTGGGAACAACAAATTCAAGAGGCATGACATTGAATTCATCATCAAAAAGGACATTTAAAGATCTATCCTGAAGTACAGGGCCGTGTAATACTTTAACTATACACTTATAAGGAAGCCTAGTTAATATAACTATTATTCAAATTTACCAATCCCTAAAGCTAGTGATGGAGAAATTGAAGAATTCTACCAACTTCTTCAGTCTGAAATTGATCAAACATGTAGTCAAGATGCATTGATAATTATTGGCAAATGTAAGGCAAACGTTGAAACAAAGAGGAAGGATTAGCTGCTAAAAAATACAGCTTTGGTGATAAGAAATAAATCACATAATAGAATTTTGCAAGACCAATGAGTTCCTTTAAAAAAGTATTATAAATTATATGGTTTATAGAGATCAGTTTTGCATTCAGAAATCCACACCCTTTTAAACTAATCTATTATAATCCCCCCATGGTACCATCCCTTAACCCATTTACTGCCTGTGTCCATGCCTCCTCCTTTCCTAACTCTCTGTCTTGTGTCCTTGGGCACATAACCACCCTTTAGATTTAAACAGTTGATTATTCTAACTTGAGGTGAGATCATTCCCAGACATAAAGAATGACTAAGTGTCATGGTCGGTAGTTTCACGAGTCTCGACCAGACTAGCAAGCCCGGCCTCTTAGGATTTGGGGTTTGGTTCTACATTTTCTCCACTCTATTCAGGCATTTCTAATTTAATCCTTTTCAGAGTAGGTGGTAGTGGTAGCCAGGCATCATCTAGTTCTTCTAGTGTATGGTTATGGTGGCTGATGTTTGCCCTGGTTCATTCACTGGACTAAATATTCCCCTCTATCTTTCAATTTTCATCTTTCTTTCCTCTGAATGGGGAGATCTTAACAGTTTTAGCTTACATGACTACTAACAGTGTTTAAGCCCCTAGGGATACTCATCAAAGTAGGATGTAAAATATAGTCTTTGTGAACGATGTTATGCCGATTGACCTTGGTGCGTCTCAAGACTATCTGACCAATGACTTCTTCATTACAAACACCTTTCTCCAACAACACAAAAAGAGACTATCCATATGGACCTCATGCCTGATAGAATATAAAAGAATCAAATTACTACATCTAGGGAAAGGGATGATGTCGATGCTCAAGATCTTCAGCCCAAACAAGGCAAAGGGCCAACTCTGGAACAGATCATTAGTTGATCATGTTCGTGTTGAAGCTGAAGAAAATCAAAACAAGTCTAAGAGGGCCAGAATACAACTTAAAGTATATCCCACTTGAATCTGAAGAACATTTCAACACTATATTTGATGAATTGAACATGAATGATCTAAGATGTGATGAAAAACAAAGGACCACTAGAAAGATGGAAAAAAGGTGGATGGTCAGAACAGACAGTGAAACTTCCTCTTATTCATAGAATACCTAAAACTAATGGAAAAAGTGAAGGAAAAGAGGTGAAGAAAAGATTGGAAAGAGCTTGACAAGACAAAGTAAATAATGATAATGAAATGTGCAAAGACCTCAAGTTATAAAGCCAAAAATGGGAAGATCAGACTTAGCATGTCGAAGACTTAAAAAACTGAAGGATAAAAAAAAAAAATCAAACCTAGAATTGCAATACTGAAATATTCTATGGAGAAAATATTAAATGATGCAGAAAGCATCAAAAGGAAGATTAAAGGAATACAAAGTCACTGTACTGAAAAGAATTGGTCAGCATTCAACCATACCACAAGGTAGCATATAATCAAGAGCTAATTGTATTGAAGGAAGAAGTCTCAGCTGCACTATAGGCTCTAGCAAAAAAACAAGAGTCCAGGAATTGATGGAATACCAAATGAAATGTTTCAAAAGCTGATGAGGCACTGGAAGAACTCACTCATCTATGGCAAGAAAATTTAAAGACAGCTACCTGATCAACTGACTGGAAGAGATCCATATATGTGCCTATTCCATGGAAAGCACACATTATTGAACATTATTATTCATTTCAAATGCAAGTAAAATCTTGCAGAAAAAGTCAAAAGTGATTGCAGCAGTGCACCCACAGAGAGTACTCAGAAGGCCAAATTGGACTCAGAAGAGGATTTGGAATGAGGGATATCATTGATGACATCAGAGAATACCAGAAATAAGTTTTTTGTGTGTGCTTTAAAAGCTATACAAAGACACTCGATTATATGGATCATAGCAAACTATGGATAACGTTACAAAGAATCCCAAATTTCTAGAGAAGTCAGTTTGACTCATACAGAACCTGTCCAAAGTTCAATGGCTGTTAGAACAGAACAAGAAGGACAATGCATAGTATTAAATACGGAAGTGTGCATCAGCCTATAGCCTCTCAATATACATGCAGGCAAATGCCTGACCATTGCCAATGTTCCACCAAGAGGCTGAACGACATGACAAATGGGGCATTAAGACTGAGAGGGAAGGCTGATCACCAACCTACAATGTGGAGGTGGCACAACTTGCCTTGCAGAAATGAGGATGGCTTGAAACAATTGCTGATGTAAATCAAGCACTACAGCATTCAGAATGGATTGTAATTCAATGAAAGAAAAGTCCTCACAATTGAACCAATGGACAACATCATGCATAACTGAGAAAAGATAGTAGTTGTCAAGGATTTCACTTTAGTTGGATCTAAAAAACTCACTTAGAAGCAGCAGTCAAGATATCAAACAGCATACTGCATTGGGGAAATGTATTGAAAAAGACGTCTTTAACATATTCAAGAGCAAAATTGAATGGTCCTGGAATCCACACATTAGAGAGGACACACTCCTTTCCTTGAGAATATGAACGAGTGTGACAGTGAGACCTTGGCCTCAAGGTCTGTGGTGACAGACAAGAGTGCGTCAACAGAATTGACTCTTACTCTTGTCCTTGCCAAAAGGAGTATAAAGACCATGAACCCCTGGTACACTGTGTGCCTATTCCTCACACAGGATTTGGATTGTCTGCTAACTACATGTTATGAATTGGAACTGCTGTGTTTACTGTCTTCTTAATCATGTGGCTAGTGACCAGAATTGACCATGGGAAGGCAGATTCTCTTGGTCAGGATGCAGTACAACATGCAAGCAAATGCCTGATGATAGTTTATGTGCATTTGAAAGTTGGACAATGAATAAGGAAGACCTAAGAATTGATACATTTGTATATAGTGTTAGTGAAAAACATTGAAATGACCATTGTGACTGTCAGGTTTTATGTCAACCTGGGTGGCTAGGATTCTCCCATGATATGATCAAACACTGTGGTGAGCTCCATGATGAGATACTCTGTGAGGCAGCCAGGAGGCTGAAGGGAGAACAGACCCTCCTTAATCTAATCACTGCCTTGCTACAAATGGGGGAGGTTTTGTTCAAAGTGGGATCTACTCTTAATATAAATTGACAGGGTGTGACAGCTAGCTCTCCTCTACCGCTGGGTTTGGATCCTGTATCAGGTTTGTTAACCTCCTGTCATATTGCCTGCCAATCTCAGAAACAATCTGTTAACTGATGATCTTGAATTCATTTAGCTAGGAATCCACTAACCTATGGTCTTTCTGCTTCTGCTTCCTGCTTTGTAATCACAAGGAGTAGCCTTCAGCTTACATCTGACTCATGGACATTTACAAGAGGGGACTCATCCACACCTGCAACTTCTTGACATACAGACACATACAAGTATCAACGGTTTTGCTTTTCTAGACAACCCAGCCTAAATACAACCTTGGATTTTGCTTCTATGAAGAGTCAAGCATAATATAACTCTGATTCCAGAAGAATAATAGCTCTATCTTGAAAGTAGTACACCTGGAATGCTCCTTAGAGGCAGAGATGGCTAGACTTCATCTCATGTACTCTGGACATGTTATCAGGAGAGACCAGTCCTTGGGAAAGGACAACAAACTTGGTAGAGGGGAAGGTAATCAAAAGAAAGGGAGACAAGACTCACAAGGAGATGGAGTAACAATGGCTGCAAAACGAGCTCAAAGTAACATTTGTTTCGATGGTGCAAGCCCAGGGAGTGTTTTATTTTGTTGTACCTTGGGACACCATGAGTCCAAACCAACTTGATGACACTCAACAAGAAAGGTGCCATCACTTGTTAAAAGGACCATTGTGTTCTACCATTAAGATAAAAAGATAAAAATAAGCTACTGAGTAATTCATACTACACCATTATTTTGAAGAGGTACCTAAAATTCAAAGAAATTAAAAATTAAATATTTTGAAATGAATAATTTTAAAGATGATCATTTGAGACTTCATTAGAGTGAACTATCACATAAATAATTATCCTTTAAAAAGGGTATCATACAAGTGTGCTTTGTATACAATGGATGTATGTATGGAGTGTGATAAGAGTTGTATGAGTCCCCAATAAAATGATTTTTAAAAATGGTATCACAGTACATATATGTAAACATTTTGGTGGAAGTTTTCTCACTCTTTCATGTGAAATAAAAATAAAGAACCTTAGGAAGGAACATATAGCATATCTCACTCACTGCCATTGAGTCAATTCAGACTCATCCACAAAAGCAACGTCACATCCATCGAATTGGTGACTGATAGTGACCCTAGAGGAGAAAGTAGATTTCTCCGGAGAGTTTCTGGCACTAAAACTCTTTATAGGAGTAGAAAGCTTTATCTTTCTTCCCAGGAGCAGCTAGTTGGTGATTTTGAACTGCTGACCTTGCAGAGAAGTCCAATGCGTAACCACCACGCCACTAGGGCTCTTCATGCTGACATAATGATCCTCTACAGGGTTTCTGAGGCTGTTATATCTTGAATGGAACAGATAGCATCATTTTTTACCCCCAGAGTGGCTGATGTATTTGAACTACCAACCTAACAGAACCAACAGAGCTCCTTTTTGGAGTGTAATAATTTTCACAAAATTCACCATGTTTTTCACACACTTTTTGGGACCACCCTTTGAACCTTAAAAAAAAAAACCCAAATTGTCCTGGGTGGAGTGGAACCTTTTGTAGTACACATTATTTCTTCTAGGTAAACACTGGGCATCTTGCTCTGAGACAGTGCATCCAGTGGCATCCCCTGGGAAAATTCTCCCTGGTCACAGTGGATTATTTCATAAAAACAGTTTTGCTCGAGCTTATTTTCTGTAATGAATGATTTTAGAGAATAGTGTGTAGCTGTGAAATTTTGTTTCCTGCATGGATAAAATGCCACAGAAACTGTTGTGATGTTGAACACAGCTTATAAAGATGGTGCTATGGGAAAAACTTAAGTGTACAAGTAGTTTTCTCATTTGAAAAGAGGTGGATGACAAACCTTATTCTGGACTTCCATCAAGTTCCTGAATGGACAAACATGTTGACACATATGCATTTGGAATTTGTTTCATCAGAACAGACTGTTAATTAAATTTTCTATTTAGAGCTTCTGAAATGATTGCATAAAAGTGTGTGACAAAAAAGACCTGCTGATTTGTGGCAAATGGGACATTGGTTTTGCCATCTCGCACCTTAGTCATCTGACATGCTTGGTGTGACTTCTCTTTGTTTCTGCAAAGGAAGAGGGACATTAAAGGACAGTGATTTGACTATATAGAAAAGAGATGATGTAAAAAATGAAAGAGGTGCTATCAGCCATCCAAACAGATGAGTTTGAAAAATGTTTCCAAGAATGGAAATTGGAAATTTGACAAATGCATGCAGTATAATGGAGAATACTTTGAAGGTGATAAGGTTGTTCTGTAAAAAAAAAATTAAATACATTGGGAAAAATTCCTTTTATTGTTTCTCCTGGTTATATGCTTCCTCTTACATATGCCTACATTTAGAATAGTCTTTTAAAATAACTTCTAGAGGATATAACCTTTCTTGCCTAACAAGATGGTTTAATACATTCTGATTAACCCGACACAGACCCACTCTCATCCCTTTCCTCATATTTTGGTTTCTTGGGACAAGACAGAGAAGGCACATCAGGATTTGGTTTTAGTATGAAAGCTTCCATAACAAGAACGACAAACATAATACCTGAATTCCAATCCCAGGTTTGTCACGAATCTTGAGAAAGATTGTTTTCTGTTTTTAAATCTCATTTTCTATATCAACAAATGAAGCAGTGGGACTGTGAAAACCTCTAAAAGCACCTACCAGATTTTAGAAATTATCTTTTAGCAACCTACTCAAGCAGAATCTTCCTCCTATAGTTGAAAGTCTTTCTAGATGTACCTTCCATGTGAAACAGTAAACAAATGTGGTCTCAGTGAATTGTGCCCATTTCCTTTAACATGAAAAAGTACTCATAGACCTCACTCCCCAAAATCTTCTATAGCAATACTGTAAAATGATTCTCAATATTATATAAGAATTATCAATTGTTATTAATAGTATAAAGAGATTTTGGTCTGATGTATTTACTTAATTTACCAGTACAAAGAAAACTTTCATCTAATGGTTCAAATTTTTATGCCTTAAAAATTATTAATCCATTAAATACTTCCAGAAGTTTTGATGTTATTATAATGGTAGAATCATGAAATTTTGATCTGGAATATTTTAAAGATTTTCTTAAGGAAAGGCAACAATTGTTTAAGGAAAAGTCAATTCTTTCAGCATCATAATATAGTTGGATAATGACATCCCAAATGATAGAACCCTGCAATGTAATTTTTTCATTATAAACTCTCAAGGAAAAGAAGTTTCTGAAATTTCATGAAGATACGCCAATTATTGGAAAGATACGAAGCTATCTTAAAGCCTCTAGGAAAGTAAATTTAGGTATAAATTAAATGGTTTTGTTTTTGATAACAACTGAAATTAGGGATAGGCTTGATAGATGACCATTAAAATTACTGTTCAGGGAAAAGTGAACCTTCATTTTCACAGGCAACCCAAGTGAGCTACTAACTTAAAAAATAAAAAATCAATCTTATCAAGTCTACCATCGAGTCTACATGAATGCGTCATGGCCTTACAGGGCAAGTTAGAACTGCCCCTGTTAGCTTCCTGAGACTGTGTATCTTTTCAGAAGTAGAGAGACCTGCCTTTCTCCTGAGGAGCAGCTGGTTGTTTGAACTGCTGACTTTGCAGTTAGTAACAGCACATAATCACCACTTAATTACGAGGGGCAAAAATTCAATGTGTTACTCTAGCATTAAATTAATAAGAATACTACTGGAAAATTAATACTACATGAATGTGAAATGAAATCGATTTACACAGAAGGTTTTACGTAGTAATTTCATGCTAAAACCAAATAAGTCTAAGCATAAAAATGTGTGTTTACAAATGCACACATATAATTCAAATGTAAGTGACAAGACAACTAGAAAAAGGATCTGATCGCTAGGTAAATGTGCTACATTGCCTCACATTACCCTTCAGAGAGATGCCCAGAAATGCTTCTCCATTGGTAAAGCCACGGTGTCCATCTATGAATATTAAAAAAATAAATCTCTCGCTGCCCCTGAGTCACTGGTGATCCTTCAGTCAGAGCTGAATTACTCCGGTGAATTTTCGAGACTGTAATTCTCTATGGGAGTAGAAAACCTCTTTTTTTTCCTAGGAGCAACTGGTGGTTTCGAACTTGTTGTTCTATGATGGGTTAAAACATGGTGGAAGAACAACAAGCTGATTGGCTGAGGTGTTGAAGCCAAAAGGCAAACTTATCTAGCTCAATCTGAATGAGTTGATTCTGATTCATAGCGATGCAATTTGGACAGAGTAGAACTGCTATGTAGGGTTTCCAAGATTCGAAGGGAGCAGACAGCCTCTTCTCTCTCCTGTGAAGTGGCTAGTGGGGTTGAACCATCTACCTTCTGGTTAGCAGCACAACACTTTACTCACTGTACCACCAGAGTTCCTTAAACTTATTTAAAGACAGCGGAAAGAAGGTAGGGAACATTTAAAAAAAATCACCCCTAGTAAATAAAGCACTTTACATATACTAGCTAATTTAGGTTTTCCCTTGTCCCTGACAACCTCTTTGACTGTCAAGAAGCTCACATATTACTAAGCTCACATATTACTAATGGGCAGCATGGGGCTCAGGTTAAGCATAATATGTGAGGTAGTCTTTTACTCTGAGGAAGAGGATAACATGATTTCAAGGTTCTACTCAGGGAAACCCTTGACCAACCATGTTTGAGGAAACCGCATCAAGCTGATGGCAGCAAGTTGGTTTGGGGATTGGTTTTGTTGGAAATACTACCTGTTCTTTTTTTTTATTTATTTAAACACAATTGCCTTGCAGATCAAGAAGTTTCAGCCATTCATCCTCATTTCTTTATACAAAAACTTCAGAGACCCAGGCATTGACGGTTTACTATTGGCTGTGGAGTTTCGGGACAATATAAGCTTTGAGGACAGACAGGGCTCAAACGTTGGTCTAGTTATGCTTATGAGGAGCACAACTTATATAAATGAAATAGATTACTATCTCTAAGCCTCATCTTACATCTCTGTAAAGCAAGGGTAAGGCAAACAGCTATTGTATCACAACCAAATAGCAACTATATTTTAGCAATCACATGGATGTATAAGTGAAAGGCACTCAAACATGGCTGGGAAAGCACTGACTGCTCAGAGTAGAGTTCACCTTGACGATATTAATGGAACAAAGATCCAGCACCTGCTTTTGTGGCTGCGTCATGACACAAAATGAAAAAAACACCTGAAAACCTTGCACAATAATCTGTATGAATCATGAGTCTAGGAAAGTTGGAAGTCATTTAAAATGAAATGCAACATTTAAAGATCCATATCATAGGACTCAGTGGATAGAAATGGACTCATTGGCCATTTTGAGCCACAAAATTCCTATCCTAGGAATGAAAAATTTGATGGGAATGTTATTACACTCATCATCAAAGGAAACATCTAGGCAACAAAGAGACAAATGTGTTTGACACAATGCATATATGTATATATTGTGATAAGAGCTGTGTGAGCCCCAATAAAATGATTTAAAAAAAGAAGAAATATCTAAAGATAGATCTTGAAGTACAGTGCTGTATACAATAGGATAAAATCTATATCCTTACAAAGAAGATAAGTTAGTAACTATTATTCATATTTATCAACCACCAAAGCCCATACTAAAAAAATCAAGAATTCAATTGACTCCTTATCTGAAATTGATCAAACATGCAATTATCGTAAATTGATCATTGTTGGCGTTTGAAATACAAACATTGTAAGCAAAGAGGAAGGATGAGTAGTTGGAAAATAAAGCATTGGCAACAGAAATGAAGATGAGGATTATATATATTATTACAAAAAAAAACATTTTTTAGCAACATGAATGAGGACTGCAGGGCTCAAACAAAACTAATTGTGAGAACGATGGAGGGGCAGGCAGGGTTTTGATTTGGTCTTCTGTACACAGGATCAATGTGAGCCAGAGCTCACTCGATGGTACTGAGTTGATCTTCAGGAAACAAATGGATGGAACACAAGAGGGGGATGGGTAGGTATAGTGTAGACTGACGAGTGGTTTGAACTGTTGACTTCATCTTACATACTTTGGAGAGACGAGTCCCTAGAGAAGGACATCATGCTTGGTAGAGAGGCAGTGCGAAAGAGGGAGGCCCTCAATGCGATGAATTGACATGGTGTCTGCAGCCATAAGCTCAAACGTGAGAATAACTATAGGACGGAGCTGTGCAGTCTTTGTTCTGTTGTACATAGGGTGGCTTTGGGTCGGAACTGACTCAATTGCGACAACAATAAGAATTAATTAGTAAAGGTGATATTTTGATCTCCATTGGTCTGATTCCTACATCCTATTGCTCACCAAGTTCCAAAATCAGGAGAGTGACACACAGGTAGGATTGTTGGTACATGTTACTCCTGTAAGAACTGTGAACATTGGAACCGATCACAGTTTGAGAGAAGATAGAAAGTATTTACTGAGTCCATAATACCCAAAAAAGCCATGTATACTTGCTTTACATATATTGTTATCATTCTGGGACTTTTGCTTGTTTTTATACTTAGGAAACCTACTTTTTTTTTGTGGGCATCACTGCCCTCTGGCAGTCATGGGCGCTACCCAGTGCTGCTCCTGAGAGCCGCCACTGGATTTGAACCGCGGGCCGCAGTCCCGCACTCAACCACTTACGCCACCAGGGCTCAGCCCGAAACTAATTTTTTAAAAAATATTAACACTACATAAATGGAAGAGCTGGGATTAAAATTCATGTCTACTAGGTTCTGTGTTATTAACCTTATTACCATACTATCCACAATACTATTTCTACACTAAAAGCAGAAAACAAAAATAGTTATTGCTTTGATCTGTTATCAATGACTACAGGTCTTAAGTTTTATGGAAATATGTAAGTGTCTGAGAATTGATGATGTGTTTAAAATAATCGTTTATATAGATCATGTGAGATACTAGCTGTGTGTGTGTATTTCTGGGTATAATTTAAAGGATTTGGACTGGAAAAGAAGAATAACAATAATGACATAG
Organism: Nesogale talazaci; assembly: GCA_004026705.1. NCBI lineage: Eukaryota > Metazoa > Chordata > Mammalia > Afrosoricida > Tenrecidae > Nesogale > Nesogale talazaci. The sequence goes on from PVJH01004028.1 coordinate 66,968, forward strand.
TTAGATTGGAATATTGTGTTTCTGGGAAAAGCCAAAATCAATATGAACAGCAGCAGCCCCTTGTGGTCTAAGAGGAAAAAATAAATAGTATATAATTATGGGAGTGGAAATATGTTTTTTACAAGAATATATGTACATATTTAGCCATTTGACTCAGTTCTCAACCCAACACATTAAAAAACAGATGCTTTAAAAAATGATCTGTTGGCAAGATGCTTGTTAAAATTTTATCAGTTGAAATATTAAAATTCATTATGAATTAATTAGCACATTATATAAAAATAAAATGTTTTTGTTTCATCGTTTTACAAAGTACTATAACCAGTGGTGATTAACACTGGGAATTTTGTGTGTCTTGATATGTGTTGTTCAGAAAGAAACTAAATTTATAGGATTACCACTAAATTGATGACATTTTCTGTCTTCACTCTTGAATTCAGTTGGCAGATGTTTTCAAGAACAAAAAATTCTGTCTTATTACAAAACATATTAAGCAGGTTTTCCTGCCAGGCATGTCTGACATGATGTTTATTGCTTAGACTAAATCAATCCCCTTAATAAGCCATAATATATGCCAACAAGTACATTATTTCATAGTTAAGGAAAGTTGCCGCATGAAACAGTAAGTACTTTGATCTCTCAGGCTCGGCTCCCAATGCATCAGAAATGGGCCACATAAGCCACTGGTGAGTAATATATATTTATATTGATTTAGCAGATAAAACAAAATTATACATTGCTGAGCTTAAAGTTTTAGGTCTGAAGTCTACATTATTTCTCCCTGTATACACAGGCATATTAGCAAAAAATTAAAAGGAAATTGTGGCTATTTACTGGATACCAGGAAAAAGAAAAAGAACCAAAAAGAGTATGCTTAACAACCCCCACTCTGCCTGTGTGAATATATTAAGAACAGAAAATGGTTTCAAAGATTAAAAAACAAACATTGGCTGTTATATAAATGAGTCAAATGTGATTGCTAACACTCTAGATAGAAATGACTGGTTCCCCATAGAAGAGGTACAGAGGGTGAGACGGAATGACGTTTCTTGGCCCTCCCCCATATCATATACACAACTTGAGTCAGAATATCAAAGACACTGTTTTCAAAGAAAGCTTCACGTTAGCTGAGTTGGCTGCTTCTGAACAATTGCAAAAATTCACATGCTGGAAAAAAAAAAACAGCCAGAAAATGAGACACCACATTTCTCACATAGTAAGAAATATGATTTTTGAAGGGCATCAACAAGCAATCAATCCATAAATATTTCAGTATCTTTTGTGTTCAGTGCCTGGCTCTCCCGAGATCCCTATCTGTTCATGTCTGTTCCACATTCGATTTTTCCTGCTGTGGCCATGAAACCGCCCTTCCTTCTCTCTGCCCATCCGAGATTGTTTTTTAACCTGCTCAGTCTAACCGCACTTCTTTGTTGACATTACCCGATGTGCATCTTGTAAGGAAGGTGCTACGCGGACCGGCTCCACCTGTAAGCTGATCCGTAACAAGTAACTTCTGGGCCTTCTGTGCCCCTGTAGATGCTAGACTTCAGTTAACAATCATCTTTCGTGGGGGGTGGGGAGGGAGGGTGGTATTAGTCTTAGTATACACTATGTTAATAATGGAATAACCTTTATTTTGATGATGGGGGTTCTACCAGCCAGATTCTTCTAAAAGAAGACTTGTCTTTTGCTTTGATCTCATTCCAAGGAATAAGGTTCTAAGGGACAGGCTTAATATTACGTTCCTGACATCCTTACAACACACTGTGTGCTGACGTAATAACTGGCTCAGACCTGCTTATTTTCAAGGTACCTATGCACTGCCACGAGGGCTACAAAAGCAGATCCCACTTTAGCCTGTGTTATGGGCTATCACATTTTTTTTAAGGGTCTTCATTGCCTGGAGGGTGCTAAGTGATGATTTTTTTTTTTTTTGAAGAGGGAACCAGAGAAGTTTGGGAACCTATGATTTAGAGGATTGTTGGGATATCAAATGGAAATACACAAAAGATAAACTGGTGATATTAATAATAGTATGAGATAAAACTACAAGGTATACCTCAATATAAGTAAGTAAACTGCACATTGAGTAGTACGACAATAGCTTCCATGATGTTGTAATAATTATGTCACTGTTCTGGCGAGATGGCGAGAGAGAATTTCAGCTAGGTTTTGTAACAGTTAGGGAAACCAAATTACAGATTCCATCAAGTACCAGTCCATGTAGGGTAGAGGCAAAGTGGGTGCAGAAGTCTGGTTATAAGCTTATCACCAAGCAAGTCAAGCAAAAATTGCAATAGTTCAGGAGAAATCACTTCCATGTTCATCCATAATTGCAGTACTATGATAATGCTAAGAAAGAAAATAGGGTAGTTTATTATCATATATTCCTAAGAAAATATTTAGATCTATCCAGATACCAAATAAGGGTTAGCATAATGACATTTTATCATTCAGTTTTAGAGTATAATCTCAGGCACTGAGTGAGTTGGGGGACAATTTGTGAGAATGATTCCTCACAGGAAAAGCAAGTACCATGTGTCGATGACTCATAAACCCAACCTCTACTCATTGCCACCGAATTGATTCTGACTCAGCAACCCGACAGGACAGAGTAGAACAGTCCCTGTGGGTTTTCGAAGCTGTAAAACCTTTATAGGCATAGAAAGCCTCATCTTTCTCTCCCTGTCTACGATATAAGGTATAGCTTCTTTAAATTTACGATTTTTAAAAGGGAAGCAGTAGTTTGGGATTTGAATCCTAGCTTTATTGCTTTATTCAGCCATCAAAAATGCATCCTCCAGACTCTGTTCTACAGAGATTTATGGTGAAGCAGTCTTCTGGGCTCTGGAGCAACAGCAGGGACTAGAACAAACTAAGTCTCTTGCCCTCACCACACTCGCATTTAAAGTTACATAACCCTGAGATCTGTGGTGCAGTGGTCACGTGTGGGGCGGCTAACCACAAAGTCAGCAGTGCCAAAATACCGGCTTCTCTGAGGGAGCAAGAGGAGGCTTTTCACGCCCACAGAGGGTTACAATCCCAGAAAGGCCCGGGGACAGTTATAAGCGACTCAAAGGCAGTGCGTTTGGTTTGTTAATTTTGAGAAAGTTACTAAGACTTTTTGACCCTATCTCCTCCCTCATAAATTGTTCAGAGGGTACTCATTTTATCAGGAGGAACTATGTGGTGCGGTAGGGACTGCTAACCGCCAGGTCAGTCGTTCCAAGCTGCCGCTCCTCAGGAGAAAGGCAGGGCTCTCTGCTTCCACGAAGACCTGCAGCCTGAGAACTGGACCCCCGCCCCGAGAGAGCAGTCCTTCATTCTGAGTCAGCAATGCCTCGATGGAGTGAGAGAGTTACTAAAATGGAAATGTGCCTACAGGGAAACGGGAGGGCTGGAACTTGACAGGATCATCTCATTTTTCTGGGTCAGGAAAGTGTTTTGTCTTCGACCTGGGCTGGTCTTACCACTATCTATTGCTTCTTTAGGGGACAATATTTGAGGGTTCCTTCCAAGACACGTTTCTGCCTGACAGCGATCTTCAATGAAACATCTAGATCCGTGGTTGGCGACCTATGATCTGCAGGTCACCTAGTGACCCACTGGGAGATTTGTAGTGGCTCACTAGACAATTCTTAATTATGAGGATTGGTAGGTATTCTTGTCAATGAACTAAGGTGGGTGCTTTCAATTCACGGCGGTGGTCAGCGGTAAAGGGTGATCGGTGCACCATGGTGCTTTCGATGTGGTGGAACAGCCGCCGGCAGCCACTGTCGGTGGTTGTCTTCTTCGAGAGGAGCCGAACAAATGCAAAGCACTATGTGTTGTTTGACTTGAATGAGATAGATCTCATTGGACTGGTCTGTGGATGAAAGTACTGACAAAATAACGTTGCAAGGCTCATTATGGAGCTATTGATTCTCCAGTCACTCATATGGCTTGGTGTACTTTCACCAATGTTTGGTACTATGAAAGGTATTGACATATTAAAGAAAGTTCAAGAAACCATTGAAATGGAAAAGTTTTTGTTGTAAGATAGTTCTATTCCAGGGTGACTTTGTGAAACAAACATTGAAATATTTTCCTTCAGTAAAAACTCATAAAGGAATTACAAATGCAGAAGTAGATATGCTTAAAACTTAAATCAATGCCATTCAAACCAAATTTGAAGCTGGATTTCAGAACTTTAAAACCCATGGTCCTATGTTTAGTCTTATAATGAAGCCTGATGAAATGGAGGGCAGTGTGTTGGACTTGCAATATTTCAATTTTCTTGAAATTGAAAATCTGGATATGGACTTAACTGACTTCAACAACTCAGCAATATGGACAGACAAATTCAAGGCTTTAAGAAGATAAACTTGAAGCCACTGATGAAAATCACTTAAGCACAATAGCTACATGTTGGTTATCAATTCCTTCCAAGTTTTCTTTGATAAAGAAAGTTGGTTTCACTTTTCTATGAATTTTTGGGTCCAGCTACTCATGTGAACAGGAATTTCCCCCAAATTAATTCTCAATTCATCGCAAAACAGATTAACAAACGAAAATTCAGAATCATGTGTTCTTTTAAAAAGAACAAATTATCACCCAAACATCTCAAACTTTACAGGGATAATGAAACAGCATCAAGGAAGCCATTAAAATGGTCAAATGTTCTTAATTAAATAGGGGTTCATTTTATTCATATGGCATTTACTTTTCTGGAAACATTTTATGATTTCTTTCAAGTTGTAAATATATATTTGATGATAATAAATTCGTAATTCTATATTTAAGGTATATTGGATTATCTCATCTGTATAATGTTTTCATTTTCTGTATTCTAAGATAATGCGTAATCTAAAATAGAAGTGATGTGACGCACCAGCAAAACTTTTTATGAAAAACGGCCCACTTGAAAACAATGTTTGCTGACCACTGCTCTAGATTATCAAGCCGACGCTGACCACAAAGAACCCTTGTGCCACCGAGTAGATCCGCCCCATCAGGCGGCCCTGGCTATCATCTGGACAGCAGCAGATCACTAGCTCTTCCTGGGGCAGCTTGCCAGGTATGAATGGGCAAACTTTGGGTGTCTGCTAGTCTACCAATTTTTTGTGTCACTCGAAACAATCTAGTAAATGATAAGCCAGCACAAACCAACCTCTACCTGGGTCAGATGCAGGTTATCACGCTACGTCGGGCTTACATTATCAATGATCCTTCTCCACGCTCCAGAGAGGCATTTTGTTTTTAACCATGTGGAAGAGCGAAAAGGGGACAAGGATTTGAGTCATTTTGGTGTCAGCACTTAGTTCTACCACTTATTCACTATGTGACCCAAGATAAATATGGGCAATTTGTGTATAGTTTTCCTTAAATATGAATAATCCACCTCATGGCGTTGCTGAAAATGGATGATCAACTGGGAATTGTGAATTGTGAAGAAATATATGAATGTAAGGTCGCTAGCTGCGTCTTACAGTTACAGAGACATGTCAATCAGAGACAACAGCAGGTTTTGCTTCTATCACAGCTCAGCCAGGAAACAGAGGTATGGCTTTCTAAATGATGTGATGTGTTAGAACTGGACAGTGGTACCAGCATGTCCACCTGATCCAAGGGAAACAGAGGATGGTATCTTAAGTCCCAAGCTCTCCTAAATTAGACTCTTGAAGATACCCTAAGAAAAAGGGCGTGACTTGGTGCACACCCTCTACTTAAGTCAGGTCTCAATCTAAATAATCTTGCCTGTTAATACAGTGAAGCACATCCTCCAAGATGGGATTACAGCAATGGGCATAGAGTCCATAATTATAGTGCATCCAATATGCAATTGTGGTGAGATGGGACATATTAAGCAACTACAACTCAAATTTTACAGTAGCAAATAAATACTGTTAATGATTCACGTATTATAAAAATAAATAATCTGACTTGATAGATTTAATCATGTACCAAAAATCTTAGGACAAGTGATAGAGAAGGCGACAACATTATCCAGATGCAATTGCAGAATTAAAAGAAGGAGGTTGCAGTAATTAGATGAGATAGAGTTAGTGTTTCCAAATCTAGTAAATGTTTTAATTCATCAAATAGCATGCTAAGCAAAGAGATGCTTTTTGAGATATTTGAATAAAATCTGTCGAAGTTGTGCTTATCTCATATCAAGTGCTTTGGATATTTTTATTCAATATAGATTTGCAATCCTGTGAAGCCAGGTAGGTTGTTCACCAGTTTTCCTGTCACCGTTATGGGGCACCACATCCACTGCCACCGAGTCCAATTGCTCACCGGGACTCTGGAGGAGAGAAAGGACCTTTTCCCAGAGTGTAAGTTTGAATCGAAGTAGATCTTTCTCACATGAAGGAGATGGTGAATTTGAACCACTGACCTTTCAATTATTCTCTGAGAGCAATACCCATTGTGCCACCAGACTACTTTAATTACACCATGAAGCAGATGTGTAATACAGAGAGTAAATAACTTTAAAATCCAAGAATTTCCCTTCAAAATTGATATGAAATCTTATTATTGATTTTTTTAAGTGAATGCAAAAAATAGCTCAAGTAGTATACCGTACGTTTCAGACAGTCAGGTGCACCTAACCACAAGCCACACCTAGTTTTTAGAGCAGGAAAACGAGAAAATTTTCTGAACTAAATAGTACCGTATACTAAAGTAGGTATTAAAATAAGGCAAAATACAGTAATATTTAACAGCGTAAACTCAACAGTGGTGTTAAGAACCATCATCACTTTCCTTACTAAATGAGGGGAGGCGAGCACTATGCCGGTTGTATGACCTGACTGACACGGGGACTCCAGGAGGCGGGACTTCCTCGAGCACACAGCAATCCACAGCATGCAAACAGCAGCGGACAGTAAGCGAGCGCATGAGATCATAAATGTTCTGGGTTACCACATACACCTTTGGACCCTAAGACGCAACGTTCCCATGCCCCACCTTTTCGAGGGGGGAGGGAGTGCGTCTTATGGCCTGACAAATATGGTAATTTGAAACTTCACCACTACCCTACAGTATAATTTATAAAATGTTAATTAGTTTGTTTAAATGCTCTGAATTGCTTGCTTGAAGATGATAACAATTTACTGTTTTACTTACCCAGTGGCATTTCTGACATGTTTTACTACTAGTTTAAACTTCTACAGTCCATAATAGAGGCTCTGAAAGTCACACGAATATATATCTTCAATATATAAGGGATAGTGCATATAGCATGCAGTGTGCCAAAGTGTAAAGAAAGTTGCTTGTGTGCCCTGCAGAGTTAGAGTCCTCTGAGCAGAACAACCCCACAGTGCGAGCTCTGCAGAGCACAAAGGTTCACCGAGGAAGAAACGAGCAAAGGACAAGGACTCTCCCATTACACTATCACCTAACTATTCTAGCTTAAATATTTATTGATAGTAATTTCTCTCTCCCTCTACCTACTATGTGAAGTTAAGTTAAGGCATCTAGGAAAGATGGCTGCTCAAAGGAAAACAATAAATTAGTCAGGAAAACTATTACCACCCAAGACGCTGACTGATTTTTGTACAGTGCTTTAATAACTCAGCAGGTGATATGTCTTAAAATTATTAGGCTATGTGAACTCTCTAATGGACAGGTGATGATGACACAACCTTAAAACACAGCTTGATGGTAGTCTGGACTGATTTTTCCTTCCTTCTGCTTATATCACAATAAAATTATTTCAGAAAAGTTGCCTTGAAGGAGTGTATGACCTTAGAGAAAGTGTCAGCATCATTTTCTTCCATAAATTACCACATTGTAATAGGACTGGTGTTTTTTATAATTTTGAATATAATATTTATTCTAAGACGTAGACACCTGGAGGAAATGGATGGCTAACAATCAAAGAATGAACTACTTCTTAAAAGAAAAAAAGAACAAGCAAAGTGGTTTATATGAAATAAAAACCTAAATATGGAAAAGGAAATAAAAGAAAACAAAAAGAGTACTTCACTTACTCGGATATACAACTGCATCATTTCTTTTTCTCTCTGGGGGTTACGATACTTCTCATAGAAATCACGTCGCTTCTTTGTTTCTTTAGGGATTTTGTCTCTTCTTTCTCGTTTTTCCGCTGGTTCATCTGAACTGTCAGACGATGACTGCACATGTATCTTAGGCTTTTCTACTTCAATATAGTTTTCATTGGGATTCAGTACTATGACTCCATAGCCTTCCTGTTTTGAAAGGAAAACACCAAATGAACTCTATAAACCATTTCCAATTCATAAAAGGTTAACATACTAAATGATTTACTGAAGCTGCATATACACAAAGAAATTTCTTTAGAAAAATATTATATATTACTTTCTTTAAAAAGTCATTTTAAATTGTTTTCCTTTATAGAAATAAATACGGATTACCTATCAGAATAAAAATTGTAATTGAAAGATTGTGAGGTCAAAAAATGTTAATTGTACTTCAACACTTCTATTAAAGTCCCCCTAAGTAAATAAAGTTTCCCAAAATGATAAAAATAGATGATTAAAAGTGAAAAGCACACTTTCAGATATTAATATTTATAATAAATGTTCTGAAATAATGACTTGAAATTGACAATTAGAATGAAAGCTGGATTTTCATTTCTTTAGTTACCTTTAATGAACATTCTTATTGAACAGTTATAAAGATGAGCAATTTAAAAGGAATAAATGTGATTAAACGTTCCACAGATTTTCATATGTATATTATCAGAAACATACCATGCCTGTTTGTGTGCCTTAAATTTTATTTATGTGCCTCCTTTCAGGAGACAAGTGATACAAGACAATATATTATAATTCTATGGTATATTTTAAAATCTTAAAATTTATTTTCGCTTTTAAACTTCTATAACTCTTTAAATTAAAATCTTGTACCCTGAAAAAACACACATGTAGAGATGTAAAGTCTAAAATAAGGATTGTGGTCTATTAGTCTGTTTATTTTTCCATCTTTGTAATGCATACGTTTCTGATTTACTTTCAACACAGTAAACATTTTGATGTCAAAATTAAGGAAACATTTAATGTTCCTATTATCAAATAAGTATGGAAAATCTAACCATGAGAAAATAGAGAATAGAGACCACAAATATAAGTATGTGCAACACAAAGTGGGAGTTGTTCTCTGTATACATGCACATAGACCTAGCTCGACCTTTCTACTGGAGTCTGTACTGTAGATGTCCCAAATATGTCCTTATGCAGCCTTGAAAAGTCTTAGTTAAAAGGTGTTTTACATTCTGATAAAACTGTCTATAAGATAGGCTGATTATTACGCTAATCAAATCTAATAAAATTATATTTCTTTCTAGAAGTATAACGTTTACTTGAAATGTTAATTCCTATCAAGCCTACCATAATTAGATGATTTAAAAATTTAAGCTGTAAAAAAAAACAAGGACCAAATGATCTTGCTTTGCATTATGCTACATTGTTGCACATGGTTGCTTTTTTCAACAGTTGATTTCGCAAAACGGCACACAAACTTTATTCAGGGTGTTTCAATTACACACACACACACACACACCCCTCACCTCCCCAATGATACTGTTTTCTGAAAATACAGATTTGGTTTAGAGATTTGCAAAATCATTAAAGTTCTGATTTTAGTGGTAGGACTGTTAATTAAGACATAGTCCTCTTCCATATGTGAAAACTATCAATAGACAACCTACACGTATTTTAATTTGAAAGAAAAATTTTTGGATACATATCTTCTTTATGAAAGGCTTATAAAATACTAACTTTGAAATGGAAACCTTCTCCGTTTTTCTTTTAAAGTTCCTTAGCTGCTAAGTCAAAGTTATACCAACAAAAGATATTTTATTCGATCCTGCTTTATTCTAATCTGTATAGCCATTCAAAAATCTTGTAATTCATTGTGACCACTGTCAGGTAGACAGATTGTCACTTCGTGATTTTCTACAGTTGGACACACTTGACTAGTTATTAAAATCACATTTGAAGGAAGTCCCTGCCCCTCTTCCCTGTGTCTCTTACAACTTTTCACGCCCTTCTCAAATTTCAGCTATTCCTTCTCCTCCCACCAAAAGTCAGTTAAAGAAAACTGTTGCACTCTGCTAAACAGGGTGAAATGGAGGCATTCAGCAGACTGTCTCTGGTATAAGGAACAGAGTCCCAAAAGGTCACCAGGGGCCAAAAAGAAAATTGCCTCCTTACTCGATTCTGTACGGCGAGTAAGTGGTCTCCTGTCAGGTTTCCTCCCTGCTTTCTTTGAGGAAATTGAACTTTAAAACACACACACACACACACACACACAATTGAACTTTCAAAAACACACACAGAGTCTTATCTATGAAGATATGAATTAGGGCAAGCAAGTTTCCAGCTCTGCTCATACATAGAGATGAAAACTGTGGAATACTGTATTTTCAAGATGACGTGAAAACCATCAAACTCATGGCAGGGCTCTAAAAACATGACCAGCATCTGAGCTCCTGCACCAGGAATGAGTTCCAAGAAAGGAGAACTCTTTGGATAACATTTACAGACATCAAGAGTCTAAAAGCATCGCTGTAATCTATCACACACTCAATAGAAAGTAGTATTTTGGTTATTTTGAGGTTATTTGAGCAAACTTTTTTTTTTTAAAAGATCATTTTATTGGGGGCTCTTACAGTTCTTATAACAACCCATACATCTACTGTATCAAGCATATTGGTAGGTTTTTAAAAAAATAATAAATTTAGAAAGACAGGATAAAAACAGTCCTGTGCTTACTTGATTTTATATAGACTCTGAAATTTCATGTGTCCAATCTACATAAGTATAAAATGCAGACACCCATAAATCATGAAAGAAGTAGTATTTGTCTAAGTTATTGATTATGTAACTGGAAATTACATGACTCATTTGTCCAATTTTATAAAGACACACTGTCAATTTTTCACCAAGGCATCAACAAATGAAAAATGATTCTATTTTAAAACCACTACTATATAAATCAATTAAGAATTTTTATCATATAGACTTCAACGATAAATGTTTCTCCTTAAACATCTAATCTATTTAGAAAACATTTTATCCAGTAGATATTTCAAACCACCAATTTAATTAATGTAATAGCAATCAAGAAATATTCAAGAACATCTTCTGCTGAAACGAAAGCTAATTTTAATAAACGTCTTTGTTGTGAATTCAATTATCATTCTGAAAAAAAATTACATTTTCAAATAAAATTTTGCCCCGATGAATTAATGAATGCAATATTCACAGAGAAGAATCATTGGCACATTATAGTGAGTAGGGTGAAACAAGGAGTAACAAAATAAAGTTAACTATTCCGCTTACTTTCTCTATGCAGTAAAATTTCTTCTTTTCCACCTTTTGAAAATATAACATTGTAAAGAATATAACATTGTAAAGAAACCCCTTTGCACAAACTACAAAGATTGTTTGCTACTTCTGCATTAATATATGGAAACTCATGAGTAAGTGCAAATAGTCAAGTAGAGACAAAATGTGCAACAACTGTTCAATGTGTAAGTGTTTCAAGAATGATACCAACTTAAACTTAAAAGATGCAATTTAAAAACTGATTCCCTCTGTAATTCCCAGTCACACAATCAGTACACAAAACAAATAGGTTAAGAGCTGCTAGTCTGACTTTTACCAAATGTAGCAGTAAAGTTTTACAAAAGTGCCTTATAAAAATAAATCATCGATTCTAGTCTCACAAAAGAACCACACATTTACATGCTAGTAAGGAGACTCTGAAGTGGCTTCTTAAACATTTTATATCAAAGTATTCCTTAAGCTTGGCAAAGTTCTCCTTAGATGAAAAATGAGATCATTTCAAATATATGGAAACCTCTCCTCTCCTGTTATCTCTAACAAGAGGAATAGATCAAACTGATTATCTAACATCCTACAACTAAGCAAATAAAACTTCCAGCATCTTTTGTAAATGATCTACCAAAATCAATTACAATATCCAATATTTCAAGAAACAAAGCATACATGAAGTTGTTACTTTACTCTTATGTTTGGCTGCATAGTCTACTAGAGGATCAAGCAGGTGATCGATAGAAGAGATAGGGGCAAGAAAACTTTATGTCTTTAATTCAGCCCACTTAGTTTTTTAGTATACTTCTGTCGCTTCATTTTCTGACCTGCATTTATAAAAGTATACACGACGGAATCTGAGTATGTCTCAAATTTTACTGCAAAACATAGCATTTTATTCAGCACTAGTATTTGCAATGATTTAAAGAGAAACACAGGCCTCTGGACCTCTTTTACTTTGAAGTCTAGAGATACACATATTAATAAATAATAGTTCATTGATCATCCAATCAGCCGATGATGGCGTAGGTCAGAGGAGTCTGAAACAGACAGGTGATGCTGAGCACAAAGAATTCTCGCTGAAGAAATGAAATCGGTACAGATATGCATTCAGTGAGCATATTCTGCCCAGAGACAACCATCCTGAATTGCCTAACCCAAACTTGAGTGTACTTGTGGCTCAAATAAAGCCTCTCTAAAACACAAACTTTATCCAAATTAATTTGCCTGTGAGTTATCAATTATATGCCAAGTGGAAAATGGGGGGAAATTCGATACTCTTTTAAATCTGGTGTCTGTCATCAGCTAAATAATAATCATAAAAGAGCTTTAAGTCCTTGGCTCTGCATAGTAACCTGCCACGTCTGCAAAGCCACATGTGAAGAGAGAGGTCAGAGGCCGGCATAGAACCCTTTGACCTATGGAACTACCCACTAGGGTCTTCAAGCAACGCTCTGTAAGACATCATTTTACACAGATTTATCCATCACGGCATTCACATTCAGCATTCTCTCTGTGTGGTGTGAAAGAAGGTAGGTGTGCATCCTTAAGGAAAATGAAGCCCCAAATGTTTTGATCTGTAAACGACATCTGCCCATGGTTAAAATGGACAACCCCCTGTCCATTCATCTTTTCTGAAAGATGTACATAGGTTCTGTTCATCTCCCACCTTTTTTTTCTATGTATATGTCACTGTTGCAACATCCTCAGTGCGACAGTGAGATGAGGTCATGACAACCAATCAGAAGTCACTAGTGAAGCGTTAAAGTAAACGTAGCTGTTGGAGCTGCAGCTCTGTTTGAAAAATGCCCCCTCCATTATGTCAGCAATTTTCTCAAGACGTGACCTGGGGCTGAATCGCCTGAAATGTCACTTGCCTCCGTTTTGTGCTTCTACCCCATGTGTATCTAGGTATCAGCACCCTGCTAACACTTTGTAAAATGTTCCTCGTGACTGTGCTTCCTTCCACTCGTAGCTCACTAAATTCTAACGCTGTGTTCCTTGATATAAAAGTAGCAGAATCTGGGCCAACACACTAGTGAGATTCCCACTTCAAATAGCTCATCGGTAAAAAGAAAACATGCCACAAAAAGTTTTCAGAGGACCACCTGTTGTCTATTATTTTTACATAGCACTTACTCATAAATCATAACACAGGGTAATTAATCAAGCTGTCAAAGAGAAGGTCAAAGGTTATATGGTAGAGTCAGAAGGTCATGCATGGGCTGATCGAGGTCAGGGTCACACTGCATTCCTCATTATCAAGTTGGGATGAGAGACGGCCCAAGCAAACAAAAGTGAAAGCAGATGGAGAAGTGAGTGAATAAAAAAAAAAAAGAAAGAAAATTTCACAAACAAAAAGAAAAGTGAAAGAAGACTGTCAGCTGCCTTCAAGGAGAGGCTGGGGGAGAAAAGAAATGTGCTCAAAGGAGCTCAAGAACATAAAGAATCTATAGTTTTATTAATTAAATAAATTGAATATAACTTTCCTGGCCCATTTCATTAGTGCACACTAAGCAATGTTACAAAAATATGGGTTTGTCACCGCTATATGTTCTCTAGCTTAATACAGAGCAAAATGAGCTTTAAAGATAAAGTATGATCTACATTTCAAAAAAACAATTCCAAGCGTTTTTTTTTCTTTAATATGGTTTTAAGATTACAGCATTGCCGTAAATGATTTTAAGCCATGGGACAGAGAAAATATAATTTGTTGAATACGACACAAAGGTATCCACCAACATAAAGACCTCATAAAATTTTTTGAATAACAAAAATGCTATAAAATATTCTATTATTACACTGGCCTGAATTAGATGCAGAATGCTGTGGAAAATTAGCTGTCACCCTTTGCTCAAAATCTTTGTTAATCTCATTTTGAATGTTTGCAGCTTTATCAACACATGCATCAATGTCAGCTCCTTGGTTACTGAACTGCTGTAGTTGGAAGAAGATATAATTAAAATGTTTTGGCACAGAAAAGGTGAAATTGTATCTTCCCTCATTCCCTTAGGAATCTGTAAAACATGAAGGGTATATTGACAAACACACACCCTTGTCTACAGTTCTGACATCTCAGGTCATCCAAGTGCTATTTATTTTAAAACATTCACTTTGCACTTCCTCATATTGTCACCTATTCTGTTTCTAACTTTTACTACATTTCAGGACACTATGTAGTTTAAACTTTACAGATTCCCCTGATAATCATCAATATTTTATTGGCAGTGTACCATAAGTACAGCATAGCACTAAAAAAATACTTTTGCCCCTCATTATCAAGGGAGGAAATGCATTTAATGCTACAGCGCTGTTAAATCTTTTTTGCTCCTTTCATTCTCATCAGAACAACCACAAACAGCCACCCACACATTTACACATTGAACTAAAAGAAGGAGTCACAACTCTTGCCCCGCTGAGACAGACCAAAATCCCTCAATGGACCGAGAGAACTCAGGAGGCACACTCCTTTCACCTTGAGGTCCAAACTGAGAACGAGACACAGGTGTGTCTTAGGAACTTCATGCACGCTTTTGCATGCGAGTTATGACTCTATGTGCTGGAGTTCTGAATGGAAATCATATGGCCACTTAACTTTCTATTCAAATGCATCACAAAAGGATGCAAATGTCACAGATATCAGACTACACGAGATAGGCAAGTGATCTTTCAAAATAGAGCTGCTGTGACTCAATCACATCCCATAGGAGGCATAGGGTGAAGTGCTTTATTTTTATTTTTGTAAGTTACTCTTAAGACCTGCTAAAAGAAACTGGCACATAAATAAATCACTCTACCTTAAAGGATGCTACCTTCCTCCTTGTATTCTTCCAATTAAAATGCCATATGTCTGGAAAGATCTTTTAGGAGGTGTCTGTTTTTCAAGCATACATTCACATTCTGATTGTGGTTCCAGAGTCCACTTGCAAAGTCAGGGACATAATGAAGACGTCTATGGACTTGCCAGTTAGCAATTCAATAAATACTTATTTCGTACAGCAAATATTTAATAAGCAGCTACTCTGTACCAAGTATAAGCGAGGTATAATGAAGAGTAAGGTATTTCCACTCAGTAGTGGAAGTGCAAATCCATAAAATGTCTACAAATACCAATTCTTAAACTATCTCCATTTAGCCATAGTATTCAAGGAAAAGATGAATGTGAGAAGGAGGAAAAGGGAAGTGGGTAATGTCATTAGGGCAAAATATTCCATAGACCAATCCAGG
>PVJH01004028.1:87500-131900 GCA_004026705.1 Nesogale talazaci
CGTGCCGATTCACATGCACACTGTAGTTCTGCCAATTTTTAAAAAATGTATTCAATTAGCTAAACTATTTTTATAGACTATTTTAAAATACATCTGTTGTATAAAGTTGAAGTACATCCTTTAAACACATATCTTATGTTATCATGCATATGTCTGTTTAAATGTCATTAATCTTTATGAACACAATTACAAACATAATTTACTAATTTATCTCTATAATTACATTTATAATTAGAACACAATAGATGCAAGTGTATTTACATAAAGAACTACGTTAGGAAGAGTCTAAAGCAAGCATGGCTTTCTTAGCACCGTTAATTCTTATTAACCCTAATGCCTCTGCCATTTCTTTGTTTTGTCTTTTTCATTTAAAAAAAAACAGCGAAGTGCCCAAACATTTCTGAGCTTCCAGTAATGTATTAAAATGTCTCTCAGCTTTTCTGTACACAGTGAAATGCTTGCTGAATGCAAAGTGAGAGGGGATGAATTTCTCCAGGTTCTGTACGTCTGATCTCTCAAAACCTTCAAAATCTATCCTTGATCTCGGCAAACACAGCAGAGCACAATGTTATTTATGCATTCATTTATCTTTTCATCAAGGGTGGCTTATGTGGTCTTTACTGACTTTGGTTTCTCATCATCATCGCAGATCAGCATCTGCATTGTGTGCACTTGTAACAGGGATAATGGATCTCACTTACAATACCTACAAACTCAGCTGAGAGCCGTGCAAAGCAAATGGCCATAAATGCACCCACCCTGGCCCAAGTCCTGATGAATAAAAATGAAGATCTTGTCAAATAATAAAGTGACAGGTTAATTTACAGCATGGAAGAGTGTGGATGGGGAAAGCACTGCTTTTCCAATCTGTATGAACGGTGCCACCTATCTGCAGATTAGCAGAAAGCCTCAGAAACACTAATTCAGCAATCGGGATAAATACATGTGATGTTGCTTAGTTTTGTAAATATCACAGGAATGGAATTGATGATAAAGGCAAAAGCGAGATTAGACACACACAGTTGCTTTCTAACCAAAAAAACACGATTCGCAACAAAGGGCTGCTGAATCAAACAGTACTAAAGAGCCTCAAGCAGTTGTCTGTGCTCATGCCAGTTTTCATGCTTTAATTCAGCTGCCCTGTGGTTCTTAGCTTTGACATTGAGATCTGCACGGCCACCAGAGATAATTATTTCAACCTTCAGGCCATCAGGCGTTCATTTTTGATCATGGATATGTAAGAGATGTTTTCTGCTTTCCGAGTCTACCAAGTGGATATCAATAGAAGGGTAAAATAAGGAAAAGCTTTAAGCATTTGAGAAGAATTTGAAGACTTTGCATTTTAGACATGCGAATTGCCTATCATCACTGTAAAGACTCTATCTGATAACTATTTAGAAGCGCTTCAATTTGCCCCAATTATAAATTAGAATTAGTTGTTGCCACTGTTTCTCTGACTCCAAAGGAATAAAATATGTTTAGAATATTACACTAAAATCCCTAATTTGCAGTTTTGTAAAAATGTAAAATCATCATAGCATAAAATTTACATGCTAAAAATTTGTATGGCACAAATAAAATGTTTTTACAGAAAACTGCAATTAAGAACAGACTATCGTTCACAGAAAATATATAAACTATCACCACCAAAATCTTTCAACCAAGTACTATCATAAATCTCTAACTAACCTACAGATTTGTTTTTCTCCTGTACTATGGACAAACTACTAGAGCCCACAGAATGTAGTGCCATGTGGAGAGCATCCTATTGACACTAGAGGGTAACAATAAAAAAATAAAATATAAGTTTAGTAATGTATGGCCTTTTACATTTAAAAAGAAAAGAACAACTAGCAGTTTCAATGCTGGAAAAGATAATTATGAAAGTCCACCAAACATAATAAATCAGTACAAAATAGAATTTATCAACACATTCCTCACTATCAATTTATAAAGGAAAAATGTTTTAAAGGTTTAAAGAATAAGTTACTGTATCGATACTATTTGGTAAGAAACCTGTGACTAAAAATTTAAGCAAATAGATGACTGGAGGAGAAGACATAACTAATGTGGCCACCGGAGAAGTGGTTGACCTGGCCTTCAAGGTGAAAGTCTCTTGCCATTGCTATCTTTACAGCAGCCACCAGACGGAGGCAGAAGAGATACTGCCCTATCAGATGCATGCCCAAACTCAACACAATGCCAGCCATTTCAAAGGCAGCTTAAACTTTTAAGAGAAAGGGAAACCACATTAGATTAACATATATTTCAGTGAGGCCAGTAGCTTCTATTTAACATCTTCAGATGAAAAGTCTCCACTGTCCAGGGTCCCTAACGTGCAAGGAAAAGTGAGCTCTAGAGGTAATATCGTTAGCAAGTTTCTGGAAGCTGCTGTGGCATATGCCCCCCCCCTTTTTTTTTTTTTTTCAAATTAAATACTGCAGTAAGTGATGAAAAAGCTAAGTTCACATCTTCTTGAGGAAGCGTTAGCTTGCTACAGAATGTTAATGAAATCAAACTCCAAGGAGTGGGTAGAGCGTCAGATTCTCAGACTTCCAGAGTATGCAGTCTTTGAAGGCATTTCCATTTTCCATCATGTTGATACACAGCAGTACTGAAGTCCATGCTTTGATTGGCACATAAATGGCTGGCTCAAACTTTCCACCTCAAATGAAATCATTTGATTTCTTCTCAAATAAACGTAGTCAAGAGACAAAGTGCTTGTTTCCCTAACAGTCAAGGTAAAGAAACAAACAAAAAGTGACCATCTTCATAAAAAGTAAACTGCACCTGTTTTTTTTGTGATTCACACTCTCTCTGCAAAAGTAGACGCTACCCCTACCCACATTAACAGACTTAATAATCAGCGTTACTATACAGTAAGACATTTTATTCTAAGCTATTTATAAGCCAGGTTATGGTCTTCCTAAAGTGGGAATTCAACCTAATTTAATTTGTGGGGTAATGACTGTATGAGAAAAGAGGACAATGGGATTTTAGGATGCTCATAAGAAAAAGTACAACTCTATCTTTGATATTCCAGCTTCTACTTCTTCCTTTATAGAGAAGAAAAAGATAATGTTCCCAGGGAGCTAACTAAAAGGCCAGAGAGAAAGGCTAAAGTACTTTCGTTCTACACAATTCTAACCGTAAACTTTGTGCTTTCAATTGCCAGAAATTCACTCTAAACTAAAAATATGCAGCTTAAAGTTACAAAAAAATTGACTCCAAGAATGGTAAACTAGGAGAAGAAATAAGATGAAAACCAACTCATCGCCACTGAGTTAATTCTAGCTCCCAGCTGCCCCGCAGGACAGAGAACTGTACCATACAATTTCCAAGATGGTAAATCTGTGGAAGTCGCATCTGCCTTTGCAGCATGGCTGCTGGGTTCAAAAAGGTGATTTTTCAGTAAGCAACTGAAAGCCACTGTGCCACTTGGCCTCCTTAAAAACAAGATAGCTACGTGTCATATATAATGGGATGTCAGCTCTCTGGTTTATTCAAATAGATGACTGCTGTATTGAGTTACTGTGAGAACAGCGTTATCTTTTTTCCTTTATACCCAACCACTTTTAAGATACATTTGCTTGCCCGTGGAACAGAATTTACATTTTTGGATTTAGAGTCACGAGAAGACAATACAACCAAAATGCCCAAGACCCCCTGCTTGCCCGACGGAAAGGGCAGTGGTGACCGGTGACATATGTAATATTTTTACTCCCTCGAACTGTGAGAACATGATTTCCCCTTCATTACTTAGCGCCTGGCCGCACCTTGCTCTCATTATAAAATTGATATACAAGTCCTGGGGCATTCCAAGTTAGGCAACTTCAGCGAGCTGGGTACACAGCTGTAGCACTCGTGTGCCTCAATGAGGAGTGCAGGTGCCCTAGGGATGCAGCGGGCTAACTTTGGGGCTGGCTAGTCAGAGGGTTGGGGGTTTGATCCCATCACTTATGTGAAAGAAAGATGAGACAGTCTGCTTCGGTAAGGATCTGCAGCCTTGAACACCCTATGGAGGGGCTCTCCTCTGTCCTACAAGATCATTATGAATTGTAACCAACTCCATGGCGGTAGGAACACTGAATGAGGGTACCTGGGTGGTGCAGTGGTTAAAGCATTAGGTCAGTGGTTCATCCATCACTTTTCTGGGACAGCGTCTGCTTCCATAAAGATGATCACCTTAGATACTCTCTGGGACAGCTCTCCTAGTACTCTCTGCCTGGATTGGTGCCACGGTTCAGTGAGTCCATGATGAAAATGCACTTGCAAATTTTTGTTCCTCCGCACAAGGTGACTACTACTGTGTTCAATGAGATATAACTTCTTTGTTGGAGCATATTCTTGCAATTTTTAAAAAATTATTCCCTTTATGATCTTTATGGATTTTCTTTCTCTATATATACCCAGAAGTTATTTATTTTAGAAGTTCTCACATTCACACTTTAACCAGACTTTTCTATTAGCCTAAGCACGCAGGGGCTGAACATCTATGGTGCATTCCTTGCATGACTCTTTCTTCTGTGGCTTGTTTTATGAACTTCTGACTCCTATTCCCTGTCATGCTCACTGCCATCGAGCCCATGCCAACCTACTGTGTCCCCAGAGAGCTGTCCATGTGAGTCTGCCACTGTCACTCTGAACGGGAGTAGAAAGCCCCGTCTTATGGGTACTGTAGCACAGTGTGGCAAAGAAGGTAAATGTGCTTGGCTAGCAGATAATATCGTATCTTGTTGTTTCCACACAAGCAGCCATCTAAGTGAGATGGCAACTAAGTTCTATGGAAGAAACACACCAACATCAGTCACTGAAGGACTGTAAACCATAGAAGCTGAAGTAGAAGGAGGGACTAGTCTCAGGGCCTAAATTGTGAGAATCTAGAGTACAGAAGCTACTACTGACAGAGGGAGCCCAAGATTCATTTGCGGAACCACATAGGAACTACCATATTTTCTGGACCGTAAGATGCACCCAGTTTTTAGAGCAGGAAAATGAGAAAAAAAATACTCTGAACCAAATAATACCAGTATACGAAAATACTTATTAAAATAAAGCAAAAAAATGGTAACACTTAACAGTACAAACTCAACAGTGGTGTTAAGAACCATCATTGCTTTCATTAACACATGAGGGGAGGCGAGCAGTGTGCGGATTCTGTGACCTGACTGACATGGAGACGCCAGGAGGCGGCACACAGCAATCCACGCACAGCAATCCACGCACGCAAACAGCAGCAAACAGTAAGGGATCATAAACAAATGTTTTGGGGTACCACACTTTTGGACCATAAGATGCATCCTTATCCCCCCCCCCCCAGTTTTGGTGGGGGGGAAAAGGGTGTCTCATGGTCCGACAAATACAGTAAGTCTCTGGAGAACTCCCATATCTCCAATGAAGGGAGGGGAGGGAAGGGGCTGCTAAGCAGAGTGCTTTGGAGAGATGAGTAAAGAAGAGCAAAGGCATAAATATGGCTTGAACAGTTAAGACTTTGCCAGTAGGTCCCCCTCACGCACACACAATGCGTGCTGGACCTGATCTGGTTTCCAATTTTTTCTAAATTTTTATATGCATTGTTCTGTTTGATATTTGTTCACACACAGTAGAGTGTCTCTCAGAGGTGTCATGTCATTGGCAGTCACCCTCTTGAAGTTGGGTTATATGTTTTTCTGCTTTTTAGTATATATGACCCAGGATTGATGACCCTATAAAGGCAGCAAATATAATAGGGGCTTAGGGGGCTGGGGTCAGGGGTACAGTGGTGAAAGAGTATGTGAAGGGATGATGATGAAGTCAAAGTGCCTATGTAGAAAAAAATGTTTGGAAACTGATGGTGGGAGCAATTGCAGAATTCTCCTTCATGTGATTAAACTATGGAATTTTATGACATATATTAGATAGATGATAGATAGAAAGATGATAGATGGATTGATCGATCCCCATCTTTCTCTCAGGAGCAATCCGTGGTTTTTGAACTACTGATTCTGCAGTTAGCATGCCAACTTGTAATCACTATAGCATTCTTTTGTATATAAGGCTTTTTTGGTCTCTTTTACAAGGGGACTTGGTTAGTGCCAGCTCTTGTTGCTGGTTATTAATGTGTCGGCTTTTATTTTTTGCAAATTTAAGTGTAAACCAACAAAACATTATTTGGTGTGGCAACTCTTGGAAGGCTGGCAACTCTGGAATAGCATGCAGGATGAGAATGACCAATGACCCATGTTTGCATACCTAAGTCAAGGCCTAAATCAATCAAACAGCCAAAAGGTAATCATTTGGGCCTCTTCCTTCTCTGTCATCACTCACCAGAGAATGCACAGTATCTAAAGTAGCATTAGAAAGTCCAGTACTCCCCGTTCCCCACAGAATTCACTTCAGAGGACAGCACTGTAGCTACAGCTACAGACAAGGGGGACTTGTCTGATCAGAGCACGTAACAGCCAATGAGGGGGGAGGGAAAAAGAGTGAAGCACATCCTGGTCCACAAAGTCCTGAGGACAATATTTCTGCTCAGCATGGCCAGTGCACAGAGAGGACCATAGGGCCGGCCCCACCACGAGACACAACATTCCTCGCTGACCCACAGCACCATGAGGGACAACGCTAGTGACACATGGTGGGAACTGTGCCCACCCTGAGCTCACCATGCTGACGTCAGACACTGGGGGCGTGCAACAGAGCAGCAAGGGGAGGCGAGCAACGAAGTCCCCAGGGAATACCAAAAATAGACTGTGGGGTAAGGGTAAGGTCTCCCATTAGACTCCACTAGAAAACACTTACAAAGGACAACAAATAAACCTTGAACTATTTATAGGATTTGTTGCTATTGTTGAGTTCTTTCTGCTGTTGTTGTAGCTATTGCTTTATTGCTTATTGTCTTGTGTCAGTGCATATTGTTATCACTGCATGTTTATCTAGAAGGAATAGGCGGGATAAACAAACCAGAAAAGAGAACAACGGGATAACAGTTCTGGGGGGTCATGGAAGAGAGGGGAAAGGGGGTGGGTGAAAACAAATCCAGGAACAAGGGAACAAAAAGTGACTGAAAATCGATGGTGAGGAGGGTGTAGGAGATCTGGCAGGGCTGGATCAAGGACAGTGAGGCCGAGAAGAAATCCTGAAACCCAAATGAAGGCTGAACATGATAGTGGGACAACAGGAAAGTAAAAAGAAATAAAGGAAAGAATTAGGAGGGAAAAGGTGTTTAAAGAGCTCTAAACACAGCATATATAGATGTAAATATATCTATGACAATGAGGAAACAGATCTATGTACATCTATTTATAGAGTTAATATTAAGGAAACACTTGGACAGTGGGCCCCTACTCAAGTATTCCCCCAATACAAGAACACTTTGTTATAATAATTCGGCAGTCTGAGATGTTTACCTTCCCAACACGATCACTGTAGACAAAGCAGGTGCATAAGGAAATGTGATGAAGAGAGTTGATAGTGCCTGGCTATCAAAAGATACAGCACCTGGTGTCTTAAAGGTTTGAAGATAAACATGTGGCCATCTAGCTGAGAAACAACAAAGCCCATATGGAAGAAGCATACCAGCCTGTCCTGACACTATCACTGTAGACCAAGCGGGTGCATAAACAAAACTGGTGAAGAAAGTTGATGGTCCCTGGCTATCAAGGGATATAGAGTGTGAGGCCTTAAAGACCTGAAGAAAAACAAGTGGCCACCTAGCTGAGAAGCAACAAAGCCCACATTGAAGAAGCACAGCAGCCTGGATGATCACGAGTTGTTTAGGGATCAGGTATCAGACATCAAAGAACAAAAAATCATAGCATTGTGAATGGGGGTTGGTGCTGAGAGGAGATTAAAAACCCATCTGTAGACAAATGTGCATTCCCTCACAGAAAGCTTGTGGAGGGGACGAGGCAGTTAGGGTGCAGTGTAGCAACGATCAAACATACAAAGTTCTTCTAGTTCTCAAACGCTTCCCCACCACCACCAAACACACACAATCATGATCCCAATTCTACCTTACAAATCTGGCTTGACTGGAGGAGATACACTGTACAGATAGGAACTAGAAACACAAGGAATCCAAAACAGAAGAACCCCTCAGGACCAGAGGTGAGAAAGGCGATACTGGGAGGTTGGAGAAGAGATGGGGTCGAAAGGAAGAAGAGATTGCAAGGATCTGCATATAACCTCCTCCCTGGGGGCCAGACAGGGGTGAAGTGGGTGAAAGAGACGTAGGATGGTGTAAGATGTGACAAAGCAATAATAATTTATAAATTATCAAGGGTTCATGGGAAAGGGGGAAGCAGGGAGAGAGGGGAAAAATGAGAAGTGGATACCAGGGATCAAGTAGAAAGCAAGTGTTTTGAGAACGATGAGGGAAACAAATGTACAAAAGTGCTTGACACAATGGATGTATGTGTGGTTTGTGATAAGAGTTGTACAAGCCCCCAATAAAATGTTTTAATAAAAAGTCTAATATTAGACTTAAGAATGAAAATAAATAATAGCAATAGATGACATTTGAGTACTTACTTTATGACAAATACATTAAGCATGTACATGCATTATCTCATTTAGTCACTCCCAAACCCTCTGTTGTAGATATTGCTAGAAGCCTTATTTTATAGCAATTAACATAGTAAATTAGAGTCCAGTGTGATTCCATAACTCACATAATTTATCACTTTGATATGTTATATAATGCTTACTATTTTTTTTTTGTTTTTTGTTTTTTGGGCATCACTGCCCTCTGGTGGTGGAAGTAGGAGGCCCAGCCTTTGCTTCTGTGGAGCCACTGCTGGAGTTGAACCTCCATCCCAGTGCGCCACAGTCCTGTGCACAACCACTACGCCACCGGGGCTCAGCTTACTATTTTTAATCTTTTATTAGAGATTCTAATTCTATTTATGATCCCTGTCTGTCTTTGAGTTCAAGTGATAATACATCATGATTTTCTATAGCACATATAGATTAATGAATGGCACCTCTGACATAAGCTCTTTAATAATCATATTTAACCCTAGGGGTTAGATATATGTTAGTGCTGAAATTAGAAACATTTAGAATTCATCAATTTAAAGAGTAGCTCATATTAAAAATAACAGCTACCAACAAATTCTGTCATATTGCTAAAATATCTACCTATAGCAAGTGCAGATGCCAGAAAAGTTTTGGGTGTTATTTACTAAGGCTTCCAAGATGATCCATAAAATAAGAACAAATTTTGTCCATAAAGTTCTCTTCTGTTCTGGTCACCAAACTTCCCTCAATATTCATGGGGAAACAAAGCAGCAAGGGTTATGCTTTTGGAAAGAAAAAAAATTTTTTGTTTTCCTCAGCTGAATTTGAAAATGGCTGGGGCTGAGCCCCAGTGGCGTAGTGGTTGAGTGCAGGACTGCGGCCCACTGACTTGGCAGTTCAAATCTAGCAGCAGCAAGGCTGGTAGCTGCCACGACCACCAGAGGGCAGTGATGACCCCCCCCAAAAACAAACAAACAAAAAGAAAATGGCTGTTAATTGTTTGCTTTGCTGTCAAAGGAAGAAGCACGATAAGTAGAAGATATGCGCTGGAAGGCAGTAGGTAAGAGTGTCCTGGACCACTATAGAAATCTCTATGACTCAAGTCGAAAGCAAATGCTTTGAGAAGGAGGAGGACAGCAAAAGTACAAATGTGCCTAGCATACAACGGATCGATGTAGGGATTGTGGTAAGAGTTGTATGAGCCCCCAGTAAAATGATTAAAAAATATATTTAGGAAGTTACTCAACAATCAGAACAATAGCTCCTTTTATAAACTGTTCCTATACAGAGTGAAGTGTCTATATTGGTGGATGACTTTTTTCAAAAGACCCAAAACCAAACTCAACTGACAATGACCCTATAGACGGGCAGAATTGCCCCTGTGTATTTCTGAGACAGTAACGGTTTATCCTGCCTTTCTCTGCTTATGAAAGGTTTAATTATATTTTATCATAATATTTAATGGAAAAGGGCAGTTAAGAGTTACATAGTACATTTTGTCAGTAGTAAAAGTCCTCATCATAATGACATCGGGACAATTCTTTTTCTTGCGGTTGTTGCTGTTGTTTTATCTTTTTTGGGGGGGTCACATCACTGCCCTCTGGTGGTCATGGGAGCTACCCAGCGCTGCTCCTGAGAGCCGCTGCTGGATTTGAACTGCCAAGTCCGCGGGTCACAGTCCCGCACTCAACCACTTACGCTACCGGGGCTCCGCCCACACAGGGACAATTCTTTACTTCTCTTTATTGGTATCTCAGGGAGCACTTGAAAATGACACAACCATTCTGCACTAAACACATCCACCTACAACAAAGAGCAAGTATTAGCAAAACACTTCTCTACGTTCAATAAATTGACATACACTCGCTCTCATAGAAAGAAGCCATTGGTGAGAATAAACTCATTGATAAGGGCAGATTCTGACCACATTAATGAGCACTAGACAGTTGATCATATTTACCAATTTTAAACAAATCAACATCTCTTAGGAAACAAAACCCTGACCAAAACAAATCAAACTCATTGCCGTGAACGCAATTCTGACTCAGTGTGATCCGGCAGGGCAGAGCAGAACTGCCACAAGGAGTTCAGAGGCTGTAAACCTTTAGGGGAGCAGAAAGTCTCAACTTTTTCTCATGGTGCAGCTGGTGGTTTTACACTACTGACCTTGCAATGAAAAGGGCAAACCCTAACTCACTACACCATCAGACTTCCTTTAAATGAAAGTAGACACACACACACGCCCAAAAAATTTTAGCCATATACAGTTAAGAGGAAGAGAGCTAAAAAACCTTTAAAATGATAGGAGAAATTAGGCACACACACAGAAATCCAGCATCTTGGGGAAACTTCAGGATACACATCTACAGTAGAAGTACATGCAATTAGAGAGCAAAAGCATTAGCTAGTAGAATAAAAGGGTACGCCATGAAGATGACTATATGACTAATCTTCAAACTAATGAATTCCACTAATATTCTTTATTTTCACGATGTCACCTCTTACGATGAGTCTTTAGCACATTCATAGGTATTGATGATAGTCTCTACACTGGCAGTTAGAGCGTGAATTTTTCATGTATATTTCTGTAAATAGCCAAATTTGCTTAATAGTTCCAAGAAAGGAAGACTTCTGATGGTAAGAACCCTAGTGAGGAGAACATATTAACAATGCCAGCTCTTGCAAGTTGAATGGTACTTAGAATAACAAAAAATGTGGAAAATCACAGGATTAGCTGAGTGTTTTAGCTTTTAATCGTGTCAACCTGGAACATACTCTAAAAAGCAGTAAATGTGGGATTATTTTATAGGAAAGGGAGCTTGGCAATGGGCAGAATTTCAAATGTAATGACCTATTAAAGATAAGTCAACTGTGTATTCTTGTTCTATAACAACACATATTAGGAGTTCAATAAGATGCTAGTTTGCTGTTTCATGGACATGTATGTTTTATAAACTTAAGGGACATGCTAAGAAAATCACCATAAAATATATTGCCATAAACTGCATATAATTACTGTGGTAAAAGAAAGGCTACTCTGAATGCTACTCATTTTTAAAAACCAAAATAGCACCAGACTAATAACACTTGTTTTATTGAAAATAATATCTTTGTGGAGAAATATTTCCGTCATATATTTGATATTTAGTTTGGGAATTGTTAGAAAAAAGTGAATAGTAAGTATGTAGATTATTTGTTCTACTCTATGAAGGGTAAATAAAGCATCCAGGGCTTGAGATAGGGTACAAAGAACGTTTCCATGGTTACATGCTTTCCCATATCAAATTAGAGCAGAATTTGTGTACAAGAGGTTTGTTGACAGCCTACATGGGCCATAAAAAGAATAGAAGGCTAGGAGTTTGAAATCTAAATATATTCTGCAAAGTCTGTTGAGAGAAAGTTGGGTGAAGAAAGCAGCATCAGGAGAGTAACAGATTAGTTAAGAGTATCAGATGCCATTTCTCAAAAAGATCATTTTTCTTTTAGATGTGGCTCGTAAAAATCTCTCCAAATGTATGATTAGCTACTCTTTTCTTCATCCCTACAAAGACACCTCAATCTGGTGTCCACCCAAGCTATTAAGAAGAGCCATTATCTGGCATGCTGCTAGAGCCTCAGCTTCACCACCTGCCCAGTCTTACAGATGTCATTCCACCCTAGTCAGCCTCAAACATGGGATCTTCAAAAGGGCAGTTAAAGGGCTGTTCCCACACAAGTGCTGGCTGAGTAAAAGCTCTGTCGTACACCTGCCCCTATTATTCTTATAGGCCATTTAGTGGGAGTGGATTTTCTTTTGAGTTCATGGCGAGAATTCAAGTTGGGCTAAACAGTGTCATGAATTATAACAATGAGGTTAGATGTGTGCTCAAAGCAACACCTAGAAATTTTGTCAGAGAGATGTACAGCTTACTCCTTCAGCTGGTCTGAAGTATGGGAAGGTCAATTCTGCAAAAGACATCCTCACAGACTGAAATTTTACTTTATGCCCCAGCCATGGTATCAGGATAGCGTAGTCACTTCCCATGTTGTGAATTGGCTCAGAAAGACTTCTACAGCTACTCTTTTTAGATTGTCAAGAAGCAGGGATTTTGCACTATTCTACTTGTCTTCTGTGTTTTTCCATAAAATAAAAAGACTATTTTCACGATATACAACTGGCAGTGGAAAACTGTTAACTGATTACTAGATACCGACAACTCTCTACTTAAGTATTACCTAAGATTCTCTTTAAATGTTACCAGATAATATAGGCACAACATCAACAGGAAGGTGGAAAACAGTCCAAGTATTTTATACATTATGTTTTAACAGAGTATACAAATTAAAATCGTATATACACATACTCACACGTGACAGAAAACCAAGTCATACCTAACTCTCAAAAGCCTAACTTGCTAAAATGAGTCACGTTTTCTGCTACTCGTTGTTCAGTCATCTGGAGGGTCTTCCTAGGAGATGCATCTCCAGTGTTGGTGTTCTGCTAACAGTCCCAGGCAGCATGAGGATTATGGTACATAGCAGAATGCATCCAGTGGGCCCAACGTCCACGGGAACAAGTGGACCACCACCGAGAAACCCAGAGAATTGAATGCTTCAGTGAAAACACACTCTTCGGCACACAGTTGATTTTTCTCTGTCCTTTTTTTACTTCTTCAGTCAAACAGATTTTACCTCTTCAAAATAGTTTTAGGTTTAGGGAAAAATTGTGTAGAAAGTACAGAATTCCCATGTCCTCCACTGCCCTCTGCATCTTCTCAGATTACTAACGTCTTGCAGCCCGATGGTACACTTAGAGCAAGTGCTGGCCCAATACCGAAACATCCATTTTCTTTGTGTAGGACAGACTAATTGGTTATCACAAATGCATCATGTCATATACTCACCATTACTGTAGCATAGCAGACGGAAGCGTTTCAATGCCCTAAAAGTGTCCTGCGATTTCACTTACTCTTCATTTTCCCTTCTCCCTGAGTCCTGGATAACCACCTGGGTTTTTAAAGCCAGAATTTCAGGTGAACTGATAAATAAGTGAGTGCAACATGTACCAATTAGTTCTAGGATTTACATTACATCGATAATGTAAAAAACAAACAAAAATGATGAATCATCTTTAACCACTCCCTTTTTCTAGCTCAATTCAAGTCTAGTTTTATGAGCCTTCCTTTGATCCTGGCTGACTGTAGGATGAGTATTTCTAGATAAGATGGTCAGAGGGTGGAGACACTTTTGAAAAATTCTAACACATGACAGAGCAGGAAACATTTGTAAGGCAAGACAGAAAATAAGTAACAGCCAGTCGAGTGAACTACTGTGTAGGCTAACAGGGACAGCAGTTGTTTAGTGTCACGTTCATTCATACGTCAGGACTGACAGTGGCTTGTGCAGCGTATTCTCAGTATGAACTCCACAGTATTGCCTGAATGGAGGGCGAACTGTATCTTTCAATTGGGCTTGCTGGCTACAACTACAATCTCTTAAGGAGACTTAATTGGATTAAGGAGAAATCTCCCCTTTAGTCCTAGAAAAAGGCTAGGGCAGGGTTTTCTCTTCTTCAGGTGATGCTGTTTATTGTGGACTGTTTTAGGGTTCTTTCCTCTCAGCCATGTGAAAAACATAGTAAACATTAAAGAATGGCCTAAAGCCAGTGAATTTTTGACTACTGTCAAAGGGACTGCTTAAATGCAAAAACTAGATTTCACTAAATCTGGATGTCAGGAGGAAAAGCCCATCAGTGTAGGCAAATTACTACACTAAAGACAAGTCATTTCAATGAAGTAGGTCTCTGAAGATGAGACATTATGTTAGAAGCATAGGTGTAAAGCATTATATATACACCAGGTATGTCCATAAAGAATTTAGAGGACTATATGGTATGTGTCTCTTCGATTTCTAGCTCTGAATTTAAGCTTAATGCCACTTTCCATTTTTGCTCTGAAATCTTGGGCCAAACTCTGTCCCACTGATGGTCCCAGTACCAGTTAGCTCTATCAGAAGACAGGGATTGCTTGTTGTAGCTGAAACCAAGTGTTTATTCGGAATAGGAGACACGACGAATACAGCAGAACGTCTCTCTCGTCAACTTTGTAGCATGTATACCATTGACTCCATAATTTATGACAGATGTGGAAAATGTAGCTGGGAATCAGAAGACAGCCATGAAAAATTACTTCAGAGTTCACAAAGGGGACTATTAAGTAGTTAAGTAGTTATGATTCCCCAGCCTGCATTCATTCTAACATGGTAGTGTGGTTTAGCAAGACAAATTGATGTGTGTGTGTACAGAGAAAATTTCTATTACATAAAATTAGGAAATTTAGAGTTGATCATGTTAATGTCAGTAAGAATAGTTGATTTTTGCTTTCAGAGAAAATCTAAATGCCATCTAACTACAGTGACTTCAGGGTAAATATCTATGGAAACTGAAATCTGATAATAAGATGACTAGTTACTTGGATCATTAACAGTGATTAAACAATTAAAAATATATTAATGATCTTGTACTCTAGAAAAAGTGATAATCTGTTTGCACAGAAAGTATTATATTCTTTTTCAAACTCAGGGATTAAGTTATAATTTAAATTTCAATCTTTTGACCTAAATTTTAATGCCGTTTCTTTCAAACTCTCCCATTCAAACAAACTAAATTCCTTCTTCTTAGATTTCAGTAGAATTACTGATTATCTTTGCAAAATGTAAGAGATTTTGAAGCTATCATAAAAGCTCACATAATATATATACAAACAGATGTTTCATGAATGCAGTTCCAGAAGGAAATAAATAAGTAATCTATAAAATGCTATATAATATTACAAAATGCGATGTTACTTGATGCTACTCGAGTTCCTTGCAATATAAACATGGCTTCTATAGACCCAGATTCTTCATGATGCTTTATTTATGCTAGAAAGAAAATCTAGAAAAATAATATTACAATGTTTAATACAATAATAATTAGCCAGCAATGCACTGAGCTCACAATCAAGTCTGTCATACATTGAAGTTGGATATGTTTGCCCCTAGAATTATCAATGACTAGATAAAAACAACTGAAATTAAGGAAAACACAAAAGTTACGCTCCATGTTTTTGAATGACTGAACTATACAGAGCCCGAGTGACACAAGGGGTTAGACACCAGGCTGTGAACCAAAAAGATGGGGGCACAAATGCAGGCAGCCACTCCACAGGACAAGGGCGAGGCCGTCTGCTTGTCCTGAGCGAGAAGGAGCTCGAGGTGCTTTACGTCACCAACACAGAGTACCACATGGTTGAGAGGACCTTTCCTGCCTGAAGTGCATTCCAAAACAGATTTTCATCCTCTTAGTAGCGGGGACAACTTGGGCACAACTCTTTTAACACTCCGTGCCTTAATTTCCAAATCTGGAAAGCGGGACAAGGGCAAGGGGCACTTTCTTTACCTAATATTAAAATCTTTAAAGGTGGGAAACATTTGGACACAAGTGCTAGTTATTAAGTCTAATAAATGGCCAAATTATTCTTGAATGTCATATCCACTATTAAGGCTTAATTATATTTGGCATGCACTAACTGAAAAGATAATGTGGCACTGTCCTTTCTGCCGGAGCTCTAGTGGTACTGTGGAATAAAGCATTAGAATGCTAGCCACAAGGTCAGCAGTTCAAAACCCAACAGTGGCTCCCAGGAGAAAGACAAGGCTCTCATGCTCCTATCAACATCTCCAGGGAACAGTGCTACTTTGTCTTACAGGGTGCAGTGAATCAGCATTGATTCGGCAGCAGTGGATTATGGAATACTTTATGCTAACTCCTATGACGTTCTGCTAAATTTGCTCACTGATGAAACATAGAATTTTTATTAAACCGTGAATGTGCGCATGTGGGAGAGAAAAACGATCTTCATTAAATAGGTGAAAGGGCCTTATGAAATTCTTTACCTGCCACTGTAAGCACTTACTTAAACTGGAAATTTCCCCCTGGTTCCACTTCTCAACCATTAGTATTAGTAAATACTAACATTCTATTTCAGAAAATTCGGGGTGCTCACTCTATATGATACACATAGAGGCATGTGCAAATGCACACACTCACATGCTTAAACACACCCCCGCCTTAGTGCAGCTCCAAATACAAATACGGTTTGCAATGCTACTCTGTATGGTAGAGGCTGCCCACCTTTGACCCTGCCAATGACTCTACACCTGGGCCAAAGAATCAGAGTTTCCATGGAATCCCTGCTCTGAAAGCACGAGATACTGGAGTGAATAATGCTTTTTGTTTCTGTAAGGCATGATATTTTATGAATGCACACACTTCTGAATAAAGCGAGAGGAGAAAAGCACATGGTTTCAGTGACATTCGAGGATTCTTATTTTCAGAGTCTAATAATGTCTATTTTCAGAGATATCCCACCTCCCAAAATAATCCTCTAAGTCTTTCAACTATAGTAGCATAATATTTTAAAAGACTGTAGTTTTTCTTAAGACGATTACATCTAATAGGGCAATAATAGCATTTGGAATCTTGGGTTCACAGTCAGTCAGTTAGATTTCAGGATCCCATGTTTTCAAAGCTGCATCAGTGAATAATTTACTGTCCCCTAAAATGTAGATTTTTATTTACATCAGAAAATAAGTTGTAGATTAAGCCTGCACGCTCACCATAAAAGTAAAAATCACATTAAATTGTTCTTTTAGGAAAAAATTACTTTCTCTCTTAAACTCGTAACCAATCTGCTGATCATCTTATGGTGGGTAGGGAAGCGGAGTGTAGACTTTCTTTGAATGACAAAAGATTTCTTCGAAGAGCAATTCTTAGAAATATGTGGCAACTTCAAAAAGGTTGTGGAAAAATTACCTTATCTATTAATTCAGTTTTTCTATGAACTTTTGGAATCCATGTCATGTATCTATCTTGGTCCATACTCAATGGATTTAATAATTTGTTTATTTAAAACAGTAATCTAAGTACCTATTTTTAGACATTCATATTGTTAGTAAAGTAGGGAAAGACAAAAATTTTAGGCAATCTTTTGAAAGGCGGACAATTTGACAGGAGTTAAGTTATAATTATCTTATCGGTAGACTACGTCACATCAATATTTCTGAAATGTTAAGTATTGTCATCATCTATCTTCAACAGAGGAGCTAGCTTTCATTATTAAGTTAATAGTGACCAAAATTTATACAACTGATTTGCAGTCGAATGTTTTGTACACAGCATTCAATACTTGCTTTGATGAAGATAGTACAAATCAATGAAAGAAAATTGAGTATTTTTAAATGCGTAAGAAAATGGGGAAATAAACTATAACCTATACATTATTGTCTACAGCTTAATTTTTTTTAATGTAAAGCATTTTAACACTTTATGGTCCTTTTCCAAATAAGATATTTTAAACAGCAGTTAAAATATTAGTAAATGACTTCAAATTATATTTCAAATGGTACACATAAAATATATTCTGGTATTCTGTATAAGTATGGAATATAAGCCTCATTTGAGAAAAACTTATATCTAATAACTTAATGCCAGTTTATATATTGCCAGCATAATGCAAAAGTATATTTTGCATTTTACAAACCCCTAAAGTTAGTCATTTTTCTAAGTATATTCTGTAAGGTATTTGTCTAAGAGGTATAAAACTGTATAATCTTATTATATTTTATATTTTAGAGTAATAAAATTTTAGAATCAATATTACAAAAATATTTAAACATATTCTACTTAACATTCACAAGGAGTGAGTATATTACCTAATAAGTACATTAAAGTAAAAAACATTTCTCAGAAATTATGTTCAGGCTTCAGAGTTGTCTTTCTAAAAGGTTCCACTTTATTCCAATTTGCATATGTAAGAGTCAGTCTATCAAAACTCAGGAGTAAGAAAGTGAGAAATTCATCTTTGAAGAAAAAATGCTAGAACAAACAAAGCCAAAAGTTTTGATTTCAAATAGAAGAATTTGAAATATTTTCTGACAAAGTAATGTTTTCAAAAGACAAGCTACTCTAGCAGAAATTGCAAATAAAAGGCAACCCCCTTGGTTTTCAAATGTTTTAACTGTAAAACAAATGAATGCAGTGAGCACAGCAAACTGTTTGCAAAGAAACTTGTTCAATGGGCATGCTGATATATGTGCTCTCTCCTAAAATCACGTTGTGATTTTAACAGATGTGAAAGTGTGCTTTAAAAGTTAATCTTTTAGTGTAATACCTGTGTAAAATAAATGGTTGGATTAGAATGTAAGGTTAACTCATCGATTATTTTTATAGTATGATTGATCCAGATTTTGAAAAGGTAGAAGTACATAATATTGAAAGAAAAAAAAACCATATAAACGCCTAAAGTATCTAAATGAAAGCATTATACTCCGAATACTCTTAAAATACTGTTCCCTGAAAGCAAGTTCTCCTGGTGCTCAATCCCAAAACAAACCTTTTCCCTTCCCCATGACCACCTCTGCCCCCTGCTGCCCATAAATTAGTTATAGTCTAACATTTAAAACGAGAGTAGTTAAGTAAAAAGTGATAGGAAGTAGAATACTTAATTGTTCTTTTTACTACTTAGTAAAGTCTAAAATGACTCTTTTGAAGAAATTAAAAGTTTGTTTTTCCTACTAAGATTAATTTTTTTTCTTCTGGTCACAAAAATCCATGTTAGAGCAAAGCAATGACCTTTCTACTCTGTATTATATGTGGAACTTTTTTAAGATCTTGAAAAATATTTACATATTTTGCACAGTTAGGTGATTAACCAGTGATCAACAAAATGACTAATTTTTAATTATACAAATAGAATTCCATGAAAAAATTACATATAAAAATATATTGCTAAATACATGAATTCTCAAAAACCTGGCTTTCTTCTTCACTATCTTCAAATATGCTTAATATAATTGCATTTATCTTATAACAAGCAATATATATCATTGCTCTTATTCATGTATTATATACTTAACTCTAATGAGATTAAGTGACAAAATAAAACAAAACTCTGTACTAG
Source organism: Nesogale talazaci (assembly GCA_004026705.1). Classification (NCBI taxonomy): domain Eukaryota; kingdom Metazoa; phylum Chordata; class Mammalia; order Afrosoricida; family Tenrecidae; genus Nesogale; species Nesogale talazaci. The sequence continues at coordinate 106,979 of PVJH01004028.1, forward strand.
GCCTACAAAGCATAAACAACCAGCATAGAAATGCTTATTACTTAAAAGTTATTCTTTATTACATACTTGGTGATAAAAGTATATTTCCCATGGGTGACTATCATATAAACATATAAAATCCTTTAGAGTTCTTGTAAAATGTATCTGACACAAAAGATCAAAATGATGATGAAGCAAATATGAACATTTTTCTAAAAATCTCATGACTTACTGTGTGTTCTTTCATAACATGATTCTAACTTATGTCCAGAAAGATTATTTCTAAATTAGTTAGGAAAGATGCTTTACACTCATAGAAATGCTCTTAGGTATAAAAGTTAAAAAAAATAAGCGTCTTTTCCAGATTGCTTAAAAAGAAGAAACAAAAAACCCAAAATTATTTCAGAAACCAAAGATCTTAAAATATATTACCCTACTTGAGTTTCCTAGACATATATGACCTGATCAGAAACAGAACACCATACTATTCAGATATGATGTATTTGGTATTATGACATATAACTAGCACAAAAGCTCTTTCTTTCATCAAGAAATCATAATTGTCAAGCCATATGCAAAGAATGTAACCTAAAATACAGTTAACATTTTAAACTACAGGGAAAAGACACATATTTCATAGGCAATATACTCAAGAAGGCATTTCTATTGCAATTTTCTTACCGCTATCTTGACGTGGGGGGAGGGGGAGATGGCAGAGGGAGGGAATCTAATAGCTTTAGAATCACATATATTCAGCTTTTCTTTTTTTTAACATTGATAAAACATAAAAACAGTTTAATGTTCAGTTCCTACAAGAATTCACATTTAGAAGAGAGTTATCAAAATTTACTACATGTGACATAACACTAACAGAGTTCTCTAGCTTAACATTTCCTCTGAATCCTCTCGTTGTTGTTTAACATTACTCTGTGTCGGGCTAGTGCTGTCCTTTTGCCTTAGTGCGCTGACTTAACAGCAGTTAGAGCAATCTGATGTTCTCTGTAGGCTCACGGAGGACTTTCCAATGTAGTCTGATAATATTCAAAGTAGAGTTTGCTTTTTGGAAATTAAGGACCTAGTAGCAATAAAAAAGGTTTTCAAACCACCTAATCTGAAGGTAAAAGAAGCTGAATACTGTACATTTAAATTCAACCCTTGCAACTCTTCCTTTGTAGTAATATATCTGAATACACTTTGCCAGAATTCTTTTAATCCCCCAAAGCCATTGTTTGTCTTGTATTATTCTCTTGAGATATCTGTGTATATCTTATTGTGGTACTGACCTGGTGGAAGAAAGAAACTTTACAAGTAGAAAAGAACTTGAAAGAAAGCTGCTTTGCAAGTCTGTGAAAAACGACATCGAATGACTGAATTAAAGCAAAATGATCTTTTGAATGTTTAATGCATTCTGAAACACGTGTGTCTATAAAGTACATGAGACAAAACAGGTTGGCACTAGGGAAAGATTCACTTCTCCACACTCTATGTTGTTTACTGAGTTAGTTGATACACAGAATATATAGATAGATACATTTCACAGAAATCCCATCCCTCGGCATGTTCTTTCTAATCTGTCTCCGAGATCTGAGTTATTGTATGTTACTCTTCCCTTTCTTTGATCTCCCTCACTGTTAACTGTCCTGGGTGGTCTCCCATCAGGGCATAGTGATCAGTGTCCCTCTCTATTGGCTGCCTTCTAGGGATCCCGATCAGCTGTATTCTTATGCACATCTGACAACTTTATTAGCTCCCACTGATTGAGTGTCAGAACATCTCCATAGCACACACACCCTTTCTCAAACAATCACACTTTTGTAGTTGACTCAGAACAAATAATTATATGAACACTTCAGCTATTATACTCAATAATAAAGTCGAAATGAAGAGAAATTTCACATTATGTCTAAGTCAGGGCTTGGTTTTCATGTTCGGACTCAAAAAATCAATTCCAGATTGATTTTTGTGTATATATCGTTATTGTCAGAGGATTAATTGATGAATTTTTCATTTGATGAGTCAGGTGGAATAAGCTCTGAGGCACTTACTTGGTGAGCAGAATTCTAATTTACTCTGGTTCTTCATACTCTGCAGTAAAGTCGTCAATTTTGGTATTTTCTCTTAGTTCATTTGTTACTAAAATGGTTCAGAATAAGTTCCCAAAGCAAAATAAAAGGTACTTCATACTAAGTATTTGAATACTTACACATAACATAACTAATATAATTTGGATTTTAAAAATAAATTTACTCCTCTGAAAAGGTATTAAACCTATCTGACTTAACCTGCCTACTCTGTTATTTTATTTCAGTATAATCTACATTCCAATATATAAATAATTTCTGACTACTTTTTTTTCTGCCTACTTCTAAGAATAAGTTTTGAAAAAGAACATCAGCATTGCAAGCACACCACATTTGTCATCTGGAAGCATAAAAGCAGGCATGAAAATTATGGAGGTTTCACAGCAGGTCCGATAAAGGCATATTCCTATGACAAGCAAAAATTCTAAATAAAATATGGTTCAAGGAAGACTAGATGTGTTTCACTGATCAAACATGGTTTTTAAATTTTTATAGTAAAAGTTCACCCTATACTTCTAGGTGCTTCAGGAGGAAAAAGAGAAGTCCCCCAAAAGTTTTATTTTTATTTAACTCAAGATAATAATTAATAATGTAGTGAAGCTTTTCAAGGGTAACTACCGCACGGCTAAGGTCTTTTATGCATTATTTTTCCAGGTCAGGCAGGATAGGTGTTTTCCTTTCTTTTTTTTCTTTAAAGAAGTACTGAGTAAGTGAATTAACTTTGGGTATATATACAAACTACCTAGGTTATAACTCAGTAGATCAAGTTCTTTGAAAGTTCATTTTCTTCTCCCTGTAGAGTTAGCATTTGAATGTTGTTTTATTCCGTCATATCCCCTTTATTATTTTCCTCTTTGCCAGCACTTCAGTGCATTCTAGTGCTAAGTCTTGGCCCTGATGCTAAGGCTGCTGAGAGCAGATGTGGCGGAGTGCTGTGATGCCCCGCCCTTAATCTTCCTAAGATGGTCCAATAGGTAGAGCATCCACAGTCAAAAGGGCTGGAACAGACAGCCTCCTTTGCGTTTAAACTAATCAACCGGATTTTCAGTCAAGAGAAAAGTCAGTCACGATGCTCTTATTCTCCCAGTGCTGTGAACTTCTTCACAGAACTATCAGCATCAAGGACAGGGAGCAAGGGGTCATGTTCAACGAAGACTAATATAACCTCCCCCTTCTCTATTCTCGCAAGCTTCTCTTTTCTACCTCTATGACCTTGTCACTTTCCTTCATTACTTTGTCCTCCTCAGATACTAGAGCCAATAATGATAGCATCTGCACAGGAGAATAGCTTGGAGCATGAGCCGAATTAAACGGATTCTAGTCGGTTTTGCAGGCCTACCGCCTTAGAAATAAAGAAAAGCGAGCTTGGATGATTTGAACACTAACTATGTTCTGGGTGCAAATGGCTTCTCAAAAATCAGGCTTCAATGGGTTACAATACATTGGTATAATAAAATTTCCAGGTAATAAAACTTTTCTACTTATTCCCAGTAATTTTTTAATGCTAATTTTCACCAGCTTGGTTTTTTTTTTTTCAATTAAAAAAAATTCAGCTTTGAGCTTACATAGCAAATTAAAATGTATGGTTTCCAGTTCAACATTACCTTCTAAAAATTGTATCATAAGGGCTGGAGTGACAGAGCAACCATATTTAAAATTATTATGGTGAGTAAACTATTAGAACAATGAATAATTTTAATTCCAACAACTTACAGCAGAGCTAGTTTAACTAACAGTACATTATAAAGGGTTTCATTTCAGAATGTGAAACAAACATCAAATCACATTCTTTCAAAATCAATCTACAAAAAATATCCTCTGTCCTGAAACAAGAATACCTCTCCATGGAAGATACCAATCACCAAACTAACAATCCCATCTACTTCGACTGCCATACTCTTCCAACCCAAGACGGGGAACAAAAGAAGTCAAAATAGGAAGACTAAAGTCTGACCATTGTGCCAGATCTGAGGAGCTCTTTTAAAGGGATAGCTCATGGTCAAGTGGAGTTTATAAATCCATGGATTTTACTTAGTCCCATTTAAGATCCTGCTGCCGTGACTGACAGAAAGATAGCAGAAGCCTGCAAGGAAATGTGTAAGTGGACAGGGAAATAAGATGCTAAATTTACCCTTAAATCATTGCAATCTGTGAAGCAATGTAAATATAAAGTTCAACAACGTAAATATAATCAGTAGGAATCCATATTTCTTATTATTAATTAAGTCAAACAGTGTACTTTAAATGCGGCATCTGAGACAGTGAACAGCCTCACTGAAGATAAATTGGGTTTGTGAGTGCTTGTCAAATAGTGGAGTGAGCACAGACTGAACTGAAAATGGCCTCATATATTTGGATACACGGAGCAAAGTACTTAAACTTCTATACAACTAGAATAAGAAGCACGAGATAATCTGAATATGAGCCATATCATTTCTTTTTATCTCTGTGGCACAGAATTGACTTATACCCCATTTCATGAACGAATTGGATGTACAAATTCCACCTAGATTTTCGTGGGAATCAGAGAGCAGAAGGCATGGCATTCTGAATAACTGAGGGCTACTTTTATAATCCCGACTTTCATTTCTATTTGTGAAACTCTTCCTGAAAAACGTGATCTCGCTCAGGAAATGTGAGGCTCTGATGCTGCCTCCAACCTGGGGTCGTGGTTCACAGACCTGTAAGAAGGAACCGGGGCCTCTGTGCTTTCACTGATTGGCACGGGATACTGGACTGAACATGGAGTGGGCCAAGAGCACCATAAAATGTGCTTTCATGTTGTTAACCTTTTCCTCATAAACTCAAAGAGCAGAAATATTCCCCACAATGTGGCCCAGTTATTGTTTTAACCAAATCATCGACTGGATTGGCAACTTTCTCCTAAAATATTCTCTTGCCCTCAATAACACTGTCTTCCACACTTGACCAGTGACCATGGGGTTTTCAGTTGCCTTCAATAGCTCCTTTATCTGTCTAGGGCCACCACTACGTAATTAGTCTCTTCACTCGGCTAATTATCTTTATGCAGTCACACTGCCATCTTGTGGACTTAAAAATATTCCTGGTAAAGACTTTCAAAGGCAAGTTGCATTTTCCTAACTACAGGCATAAATAGGTATTCTGTGTACTTGAACAGCGTTTACTTCTGTGTGCAATGCAGGGTGAAACACTTGAGTAGGCCAGACAATCCAGGTTTTACTCTACACTGAACAAAGACTTTGACTACATCGCATAATTAATCCACTCATGAAAAAAATCTTTCTTGAAACAACTAATCATGAAGGTGTCATTCAGTGAGTCTCAAAGATAGGTCCACATAACTCGAAAAAAGGTTTCATGGATTGATGGGAATCACAAAGAAATGAGGAACAATAAGGATGAAGTCATGAGTTACACAAGTGAATGAATCTCAACATCTGAGGACCAGCCACAGTAAATAGTGTCTTGAAGAATGCAATATCTTTATTATTTTATAGCTTCCTACTCTAGTCTCATGGAGCCCTGGTGATACAGTGGCTTTTTGTGCTGATAAGTGCAAGGTGAGCAGTTCAAAACCACTAACTAGCCACTCTGAGAAGAAATACAACACTTTCCGCGTCCATAAAGATAAGCTTGGAAGCTCACAGGGCCAGTTCTATCCTGTCGCATAGGCTCACTATTGATTCCATAGCAGGGAGTTTGGGGTTTTTCAGGCTCCGTTTCCAACACTCTAAATTATTCTGTACATACGAGGCTGTGCACATTTAGACTTTAAAAGAAAAGGAAGATGATGCAAAAGAAAGCCCCTTTCCATGAGGATGTAGGATCCTACAGGGCTCTACATGATGAGTATTCTAGAGGGATGTTGAGGAGGGGGGCGAGACGATATTTTCTTTGATTTATGCTTCCTTTAGACATCTCTGACCAGTACTGTCAATATATTCGGTGGTCCCCAGTGCAGTGGACTTTGCTGGGCACTTTTCATAAAGCATCAATGTAGAAAAACAGGGGTTCTTTTCATTCTGCACTGATAAGAAACTGTTTATCACTTTTTAATATAGGTCATTCCACATGCCATTAAAAAGAATTCATTTGTCCACGTGAGAGCATCACATGCTATTCTATGAACATACGCTGCTTCTATCATTACAGATTATGCGAAAAAACAATAGTCGGTTTGGAGTCAATGACCTTGCAGGCAGGATGGAACTTGCCCACTGGATTTCCAGGCTGCAAAGCATTACAGAAGCAGACTGCCACATCGTTCTCCTGCAGAGTGGAGTTTGAACAGCTGACCTTTGGCTTTGCTGCTGAGCATTTTAACAACTGCAACACCAGGGCTCCTTATTGATAGTAAATAAACATTAAAATAATAAGCAGAAGCAGACTGTCGACCAGAGGAGTTTTATGTAGGCAAGAACAAAGTGAGAAAAAGTAACTAAGAAGTACTATTTAAATGTACTTTGGCATTTAAGTTATATGCCAAATAAAAAGCAAAGCTGCTATCATCAAGCATGCATTTAAATTTAAAGAAAGTATAAAATGTATGTTTACAATGTATTAAAACAGTGAATTTTATTATGTATTATCTATGTTCTACTACATTTGATAAGGCAATTTGATAGAATTTCCACAAATAATATTTAGGCTTTCTGAAGAACGTGACCTATTTCAAGTGTGGTGTGAAGCAAAACTGGGAACACATCTCAAGTTAGCGCTAACAATCATATTTCTTTTCATCAGTTTCTAATTGCAAGAGGCCCTGTCTTGGCTTCCAGTGTGGAGCATCAGATGGCTCATATCAATTATCTTTACACCCAGAACTCCCTAACCTCTCTACTTTCCTGACCTCAGTTAGTGATTGCAAACTGGGGGAAACATTCCAAACTGTATGCTTCTTTAACTCAAAACTTTCTACTATGAGAAGCTACTGGAGAAACATAAATTCAAGGAACCCCTTCCCAATTTGAAGGATTCACGACAAAAGTCTTCCATAAAAATATAAGTAGTGAGACAGACAAGTAGTAGCAGCGAATGAATTTTTACAGATGAAAGAATGAGAAAACACAGGCATGCTAGATTAAAAGAATGTTAAAGCATGGTCATCTGGACTCATCATTAGTGACATGAACACAAAGAGAGTGTGACCTGATAGAGGTACTCTACTTGAGATACTTTTGGGGACCAGCATGCATGACATCCCTTTTTTTCATTGACATACTGACTGAATGGAGGCAATGGGCCAAACACATTGCCCTCACAAGAAAGAGAGAGAGGGGGTAAGGAGGGAATAAGGAGGGAAAAGGAACAGATTATTAAAGGTATAAAAGTTGCTTCAAAAGAGAAATTATTTGCTGTAGGAGATTAATTTAAATGGATATGTGGGCAGAGCTGGAAAGATGGGTAGGAAGAATTCTCTACAGAACTGACCAGAGATTGGACAGACTGAAGCCTAGAGCGCTAGAAGGAGAGGCGCTTATAAAAAGTAGCCAGTGCACAAGTGGCAACAGAAAGGTACCAAAAGATTTAAGAAAATAAAGTATCATGATCAAATATGTGTGCTCAAAAGACCTGCAAGAGCAGTGAATTATTTAATGTGGCTCTTCTAGTCATCATAGTCTCTAACTCCCATCAGACCACCTTTTTCTGCATAGGTCTACTAAGAAGGTGAGGGAAGACACTGATAGGATTCATCTATGAGTATTCGTGAACAAGAATCCTGGCATGTCCTCTTGCTCCTCATAAAATGAACCCTCTGAGAAGTGGGAGGAGGGATCTCATTACCACAAGAGTCAAGAATGGAATCTGCCCGCTGGACCTGAGATTCCTCAGCAGTGAACAACCTGGATCTAGAAAGCAGCTGTAACACCAGAGGATCAGCAGCAGCAACATCAGCAGAACCAGGGAGCAGACATTAGAGAAAGAGGTGGACTTTACCCACAGCACAAGTAAAGCTGAGTGCTTCAGGGCAGGAAGCCAGCTTATGGAGTGGACGCCTCTGGATACTTCATTGGGGAGTCTAAATTTGCATGATCCAGGAAGTGGAGCTAAAGACTTTTAGGCTGAGGCTTACTGAAGTGGGGTGGGTGCCTTGGGCACTGAATTCAGGGAGCTGGGTTTGCTGACCCACTGAGTTTGAGGTGAATGCCTTCAGGTTGATGTTTATAGGGGAGTGGTATGGCCTTTTGGCCATTTATTAGCAGACCTATAGGAACTTTGTAACATTTCTTGATAAAACAACTCTATTTTTGATCACGGCCTTTTGGTCGCACATGGTTACCGTGAACACTGACAAGCCGACTCTGACGGTCCTGGGGGAGGGGGTTAGGGTGGCTCAAACAGAGCTATAGGAGCCGTCGCTACGCCAACATGTCGGAGGAGACGCAACAAGACTCGCTGGAGTGCGCTCCTCAGGCGCTGGAGAAATACACCATCTAGGACACAGTGGCCTACATCAAGAAGGAATTTGACAAGTAGTACAATCCCACTTGGCATTGCATTGTGGGCAGAAACTTTGGAAGTTATGTGACACATGAAACGAAGCGCGTCATCTACTTCTACTTGGGCCAAGTGGCCATCCTTTTGTTCAAATCTGGTTAAAGCATGGATTGTGCCCAAATCCAGTGATCCATCCAAAACCAAGGTCTGCTGCCTCAATTCCATATACCAGAGACTGGACTCTTCAGCACTGCGAAGGGAACACCTTCATCTTTGAACCTTTGTCATGTTGTTTGGTTCAGGACCCTCCTCTGTACTTGTTTGTTGTGGTTATAAAGAAATTAGCAAAAACAAAACAAACAAACAATAATCCAACTCGATCCTGAGCACTATTCACGTGTATTACAAATGTCAACTTGCTTAATAAACCCTCTAATCATGAATATTGTCTGTAAGTTCTGTGTTGCCACTGTGTTGGTTATTAGAACCCAGAGATAGGGAATACTAGACACCAATATAAGATCATTCTTGCTGCGAAATGGAGTTGGACTAAAGGGATGTGTGGATCACCTTAGAAGTCAGATGTACTAGTGCATGCAAAAGATGAAGGTGGTCTCACTTCTGAGCGGGTCAGTGGAAACAGACATCAGGACACATGGATTTGAAAGACATTGAAGAAGTGGATAGTTGGTGGTTGAGTTATTGACATGGGCTGTGGCAGGAAGGATGTCATTTATAGAGACAGTATTTGGGAGAACCGTTTGAGATGGATGACACACGAGCTTCAACAATGGGCTCAAACATCGATGAGTATTAAGATGACTCACGACTGGGCAATCCCTCATTCTGTCATTCATTAAGTTCCCATGAGGAGCTGACTGGAATGGCAACTAACTGCCAGTTTTCTTTTATGAGCACGACTGACATGCTGGTCTTGTGTCTAACCACATTGTTCCCTTAAACAGTGTCCAACTACTTGCTTTTAGCCTCTGGAACTAAGCATCCTGTGTACTTGAGTTTAGAAAGTCTTTCCTATGTAAGTAAATCATTATTTTCTCAATAGCACTTTAAAATCTATACCATTGGCTAGATTAATGATATTATCATCAGGATTATTATATGTCTCATGGGGGCTATTTATATTATTTTTCAACAAGCTGATAATGCTGCCACTAAAATGGACCAGGGAGCTCCATAGCTACATCTATATCTAAAATTTAGATACATGAACAAATGGATTATGACTCACATTTACGCATAAAGCCTAATATAAGTACAATTAGTTCCCACTGCGTGGTCCTGCTCAATACTTGCCCTCCTGAAGTGATCACTGAAAATAGGCATGCCACAGTAAAGTATCATGAAGAAGTCAGACTGCCTGCTTCAGAAAGAACAAGGTATGAGGTCTTACAGGCCTGTCTTAATAGAAGCAATCATCCAAGTGAGATGTCAGCAAAGTCCTCTCTGAAGAAGCCCACCAGGCTATGTGATCCAAGGATCATAAATAATGAAACCCACTGCCAGAAGAGGGAACTGTATTGTAACTTAAAGGCTGAGCACTATTTGTAGAAGGCTATGGATCACAGCAAAAGTCCAAAGCCCATTTTGGGAGTCCCCTCTTGGATTAAGCTGCCTTTCAATGCTCTCAGTGCATTGACTAGGAAAGCAAACAGGATTGCCCTCAGACACAGTGCACTGGAAAGTAACTGAAAATAGAGTTATGCTAAAATTTACCATCTTGTCTCTTGCTTTCCCTTTTGATTCATTTTTAATTTGTTGTAGCTCTATTCTACCTACTTTTGAATTGAGTTTTTTTCTGTGTGTTATCTGTTGTCATTGTTGGATGGTTGGGCTGGGGGGGTGATGGTGGTTGCTATGGTTTTCTTTATATGAAATCCAGGACAGGTAATTCATAGAAACATAACTAGATTAATAATTTGTTAGGGTTATGGCAGAAGTTGGTAGTAAATGGGAGAAAATAATAACAGTATAAGAATGAAGAAAATATTCTAAATTTGTGGTGATGACTGCACAATTTTCTAACATATTTAATCCATTGAATTACACACTGTGAATTATGTGCCAATAAAACTTAAGAAAAAAGAAAAAGAATAAGGTTGGGTGGCCATGGAGGGCAGGGTATTTTTTAGGTTAAAATGAGAGAACATGGTCATTTATTTTAGACAATATAATTGGTGATCATTTATAGCACAATTAGTCTATAGACTCAAAAAAAAAAAAAGCAGAAAGGTCAAGTTATTTATCACAATTTACAAAGCTAGTAGGAGACAAGAGAAATTGAATGCCTGATCATTTTATTCCAAGTCCAGGTTTCTGCTGATGTTCTGGCAATAAGTCTGAAAATCACTATAATTTCTAGTCTTTAGCTATCATCTTAAGTTTTCCTGGCTAGAACATTTCAATTTCTACTAGGTTCCCTAAATTAATGGGATTGAAAAAGATGACACAAATACAGTTTGGCTTTCTCTGCCTCTTCTATAAAAGTGCTTCTAAACATTTGTGGAAATTCTGAAGTAAGAGATCATGAGATAATTCCATAAACTCTCTGGAGCTCATCATATGTGTAAGCAAGTGCGGAATAAGAAACGTTAAAAGCAAAACAACAATTTAAAAGACTGCGTAGTTGGGAAGTCACCCCTGATTCATTTGACCCTGTAAGGCAGAACAGAGCTGCGACAGATGATTTCTGAGATGGTGAAGCTTTACGGAACAGGGCCCTTCTCTTTATCCTGAAGAGCGGCTCGCGGGATTCTGTCAGCAGCCCGTGGGGAATCTGGACTTGGAGAAAGAAGCCTCTGCCTCCCTCAGAACATTGCCTCTGTTTTCCCACTGTATGTGAGTCTCCATGTCGGTTTTCTGTTGGTACAGGAACCACTCAGAAAGGATGACATTCAGAACCCACCCTGCTCTTATATGAATGCATCAGACTAGCCAGAGAAATCCTGCTTTTAAAATAGGGTCACATTCACAGGTACAAGGGTTAGAACTTCAAGATATATTCTTTGGTGGGCACAATTCAACTCTAGATGTTATACTTATGTTTTTCATCATTTATATAATTTCCTGTACGCCCTCAGAAATGTATACTAGACAAATGTGAATCTTAACAAAGATTGATAAAGGGGTCATTTTTGATCCCTATTTAAAAGACCAAGAATGACTCAGAGAGTACCAATCTGTAATTTACTGAAAAAGCTTTCAATACCACCTAGAATTTGGAGAGGATCTCATAAACCAATAATCGGTATTTTTTGCAATATATGTATATATATTCCACCAAATGTTTTTAGAATGACAGAAGATACTGATAAATGATAGTAAGAAAAAGGAGAAACCATTAAATTAATTTAACAAAACCAACAAAATTTTCAAAGCCTAGTTCCAAGGCTTCTTACGGAGGGTTTAGCTAATGGTTAGCAAGAAGCATAATCAAAACTAGGCTTGACGTGCAGTATCGTGCAAGTATTGACTCATTCAAGAGCACTTTTACTTTTTTCTATTCTACCTTAGTTCATTGAGAGAAGCACTTAATAATCACACTTGCATGGAGTATAAAATGAATTGTAGACCCTAGTGTCCTTCAATACTACATTTAAAATGGCTCTGAAATATAGTCCTAAATATAGTCCTAAAATAAGACTATAGTATTTAATTTTATATTGAAAATATCTAAAGCAATTTTCAAGTTTTTGAAAAATCTACCCATCCCTCAAACCCACATCAATTGCCATGGCATTAATTCCAACTCATAGGCGCCTACATTGTAAACCTTTACAGGAACACGCAACCTCATCTTTCTTCTATAGATTGGTGGGTGAGTTTGAACTGCCAAACTTGCAACCCACTGTTTTCCTAACAGTTCCAGAAGGGCCCTGTTTTTTTCAAATTACAGATTCATTTAAAGGGAAAAAAAAATGCTTCCAAGGTAATTCCCCATAAAATTGAAAACATTTGTTTGTAGAGAAATAATGTTAAAAAAGAGAACTTGATCACAGAGAGATCTGATGTTCAGTGATCATTCAATGCGTGAAATCCAAGATAGATAAACCCTTCAGAAATAGTAACAGGAGTAATGATTCCCTGAGGGTACAGAAGAAGGAGGGGAGAAGCGAAAAGCGAACTCCTAACAATGATGACTATATAACCCTACTCAAGAGAAAGGAATAACAGAATGGCAGGTGATTGGATACCCTGGATAGTATAAGACGGGTGGGAGAAAAAACAATAGTAATATTTAATATAATAAGGGTTCTTGTGGTAGGGTTGGAGAGGGCAGGGATAAAGGGGAGCTGATAACAAAGAGTGCAACAAGAAAGAAAATGTTTTGAAAATGGTGGTGGCAACAATTAAACAGTCATGCTTGATCTAACTGAACTATGGATTTATAGTTATATTATAAACTGTTATAATATCTGTAGGTGCTCCCAAGAAAAGTGGGGAAATTTTTTTAAAAATAAGCTAATTCTGTTTCATACTAATTTCTGCTTCTTTATATCACATGTATGTAATACTATATTAAGCTGTAATACTTAGAAACTGTCTTAAATGTCCTGTAATAGGAGAAACTTTAAATTTTATTTAAAATGCTCAAATAAAAGCTGCAGTAAACAGAACATGTCAGAATGAAGCACTGGGCAGATGATACAGACAGCCCTTTGTTGGCAAATACCTCCATCTTACAAAAGGGGTCCATACTCTCCACAACAAGATCAGTGTATACTTCATGAATAGTCAGCTAAAGAGAGACTTCCTTCCCTAAGTCACAGCTGGCACAACAGAGATCATCACAGAAATCTTTGACACTTCTATTGATATAACCAAGTAATAAGAACAAACCCAAACTTGGGCAGAGTAGAACAGTCCCTGTCGGTTTTCAACATTGTAACCCTTTCGTAGAGCAGAAAGCTTATGTCATTGGTGGCGATGAAGTGCTGATCTCTGTGGTTAGCAGGTCAACGTGTAACCCACTACTCCATCAGGGCTCCCTTTGCTGTTAAGAAAAGCAGTCTAAATCATCTCCTTTTGCCACTGGCATTGACCATCAGAATATGGTAAAGAGGAGACCATGTCAGTTTCAGGCCTATTCTGTGTGAGTCCTGGTGGTTCCTGGCACCTTCCTGCTAGACCCCTGAGTTGTTAAATACAAGTCTGAAAATCTGGAGGATGGATGTTACAAAATGTTTAAGTACCAGCATAACCATTTCAAATGCAATTGTCTATTAACCTATTTCAGATTTAATGTACTTCTTTTCGGACACTCCAGTAAAATGACAGCTCCATGAGTGTACAGATATTTGTGCATTACCGATGCATGCCCAGCACCTAAAGCAGATGCCTGAAATGTATCATAACTATTTTTTAAATGAATACATGAATGTTCTACAAATGAATGATAAAACTGACTATCCTTCATGAGCTGAAAGAAAGTCTCTAAGGCAGTTAAAAGGAAAAATAACTTCAAGTACAGTAAGATAATCGAAGAAGAATCTTCATTGTTTCACTAAGAGCTTTCAAAAGACCAGCTTTTCTGACCTTACTTTCCTCCTTCCTGTTAGAGAACTTGTTTCATGGTAATGTGAGGAGAAACCCTATTTCTCAATAAGTGTGGTTTTATGAGTGAGTTTTAAACCACAGTACAAAAATATCAAAGGAGGTCATAGACTGAAGAAATCTTCTGTTTGCCAGGCACTCTGTTTGCACACTCCATAACTAGACAGCCTCTCCACCCACCTATCTAAGACACTTAATTTCTAATCCTTAAGTCTAATTTTAATATGCCTTACATACTGGCAAACATAGCACATTGGAATTTTCATTCCAAATAAAATAAAAAAGTATTTTCTTGTGCGTTTATCTAGGTGCTTCACGTAGCAAAACCCTCCTCTGCAAAATTCACTGTGGATTGATGGTTCACTCCAGATGGGCTGTGGTGGATGTGATAAAATGCAAATGTTGGTTTCTTGAATGTTAATTCTTCAAGAAAGAGAAGCCAATCCTAAAGAGGGATGTGTGGATCAAATGAGGATGCTAACAACATGTGGTTTGAATGAAGGGTGGTAGTTTAAAAAAAATGTTTTTCTCAGTAATATCAAGCTTTGAGTGCAAGTAAACGCTCTCTTCACCCAGGCTCACTGGCAAATGGGCCAGTGTAGAAGGTGTGCAGCAGCAACGCCAGGCCTTCAAACTGGTCAAGTGAGCTGGGGCACTCTGTGGAGAGTTTACCTGTCCACTCCAGATACAAGGAATCAGAATCTACCGTATTTTTCGGACCATATGACACACCCAGTTTTTAGAGCAGGAAAATAAGAACAAAATATTCTGAACCAAATAGTATCAGTATACTAAAGTGTTCTGGGGTACCACATTTCCAGACCATAAGAAGCACCCTTATTTTACCCCCACTTTTTTTGGGGGGCGGGGGGCTGTGTCTTAGGGTCCAAAAAATATGGTACATGTTACCAAGATGCTGAGGGGGGGGGGGGGGTTGGGGAATCTCTCTAAGAATCCCTGGAGGGTCTTGTTAAAATGTAGATTCTGATTCTGATTCTGATTACCTGGGGTGAAACTGCAAATTCTCAGCAGGGAGCAGATGGGGATCCAACCAGTTCAGACCCTGGTATTCACTTTGCCAGAGTCACACACGTGAAGATAGCAGGTCGAGATGAGGATAGACTCCCAGGGAAGTGAGCAGGAAAATAAAAGCAAAGATAGGGGGCAGACCATGAAACTGTGTCAGAAAATGGGCCATTTATAGGAAAAGGCTCATCTCCAGCTGAAGAGGGAGTGTGGAGAGTGCTGAAGGGGACCCCTTTCTCCGAGGATCAAAGAGAACTCAGTCGGGGGTGGCGGTAAGTAAATGTATACAGAAGTCGGAAAATGGGGCAAGGAGGGGTCTGTGGACACAAAGGAGTCAATAAAAAATGAGGGCATTATGAGAAGAGCCTGAGAATCTGTATTCTTCAAGCACCCCAGCGGAATTATTGAAAGGTAGAAAGGAAGGCCAAGGGCTTTGGGTTAGTCCTTGGCTCCATTTGGTTGGCAGGTCGGTTTCCCTGGGGACCAGCAGCTCTCCCGGGTTCACTCCGCTTACTGCTCCCTAAACGAGGGAGGGGCTCAGTGATTGGTGAAGCTCTGCGTGTGGTCAGCCCTGGTTGGACAGGGCCTAAGCTTGGTAGGGAAGTCTCCCTCAGTCTAGGGGGGTATGTTAACTAGCTTGTTTGGCTACCAGGCTGAATTAGTTTTGCAATGTATTATTTTCCAGTAACAAAGATAACATTGGTTTCTATAATTTAACCCTTTTCCTTTCAAATGACGCTCAGTTTGGTGGAAAAAGGAAAACCGCACCAATTGCACTGCTGTGAAAACATGAAGAAAAGATGTATATTAAATTGACAAAATATAATAGTTTAATACTACAATATTGTAGCTCGCAACTCTGTGTGACGGCAAGACAGAGAAAATGAGATTGTGAGAGATTCTTAGGTGGGAAAAAACAAATGGCAAGAGACTGATTAACAACAATCTTAAACATCAAGTATTCAAATTATGGTTTACCTACACAAATTCCTATATATCTTTCCATAAACTTGTGCGCTGTGTAGGTTTCGAGTCTAATAGTGATGCTACCAATCTCCCCCGCCCCCTACCTTTTTCTTCTCCCTTCCTTACTGAAAGATAACTTTTAAACCAGCAGGAATTAGAAGTTCTGGGAAGTTGAAGTTACTTACCCACTTAGCTTTAGAAATCAGGGAAGCTTCTAAATGAAACTCAAACCCTCGGTGACTTTCTACAACTGTGGAAGAATTGCTGAGATTGGTCTTTTACATCGACCTCACTGCAATGCTATTCATCCAATATAAGAAATGGGGAGAAGTGTTTCAGGAGGAAGAACGGACGCATGGGCATCATTAATTTCAGTGTTTGTTATGACGACCTTGCCTGTCCGAAGGACCCATATTCACTTTAAATTCGAATGCATTCATAGGCAAGCATAAGTGAGATTTAGATGTTTATTCCTACTACTCGCTCCCACTTTCTTTAAAATACCACAGTTTATGAATTTTTCTAATAAGATCTTAAACTCCATACCATTTTTGTGCAAAGTGCATTTTCTTTAGAACACGGTGCATATTATGAGAAACTACACCACTGTAAACACAGATTTTGTCTTTTTTATTACTATATAAGCATGACCAACGAAATCTAAATGAATACATAGCACAGTTTAAAAAGATATGGTTTCCCTCCCCACCTCCATTTTAAGATTTTTAAAATTAGGTAATTAGTTTATATTCTTAGCTTTTGAACTACTAGAACAAGTAATAATGGGCACATACATAAGAAAAGGAGAGAAAAACATAAAGAAAAAAGAGTATAGATTTATGATACTATTTTATTAGTCCCAAATTTAGGTAAAAGATCTTTTTATTATAAAAACCTGCAGTAGCCCCCATCCCAAATTGATAGGCTATTTAATAATATGGCAAGACACTTATGAGCTAAAGAAGAAATAATACTTACAGTCTTCTTGTACATATTTTGAGTTAGAAGCATATTTTTAAAAGGACAAATTGCCTACAAATTTAAAAATACATAAACATGGAGCGTGTTTAATTGTAATACACTCCTATGCATTAAAATAATACACATCATTCAATAGATATCTAGTATCAAGTTTCTAAACAAGGTTACAACTCTCAAACACTGCAAAATACCTGTTTTTTTTCATATCAATGCATTTTCATTTTAACTACAACTAATTACCTTTAAATAAATGATTCAGAGATGTCAAAAGCGACTCTTAGGGAATGTTTCAAGAGGTCCCAGTTTCCTGAATTATAGCCTAGAACATCTGCTTAGCAATCTGGCAAGGAGTATGAAGCCAAAACAGTGCATCTCATATATGGTAGTTGTTTCTGACCTCAAGACTGTAACAGCTGGCTACTTGCCTATAGCCTTTATAATATAAAAACCTAAAAGTCTACCTAGAAAAGATAGAAGTTAAAACAACTATGCTAACAACAGAAGAGAGAAGGGCAAAAGATAAAACATAAAACAAAGCAACAACAACAAAAAAAACTCACGTTGCTTTAGAAAAGTAGAATTGCTGGTTGCTTCACGCCCAAGAAGTTGGCAAATGTTCTAAGAATTTTACTTATTAAAAAAACAAAAAGGAAAGCAATATAACATCTTCGTGTTTCTGATAATCCAGGAAAACAAAATGAAATAAATTCATCTGAAAAAAACTGGAGGAATGAAAATGAAAATTTAATTAGACTTTTCAGAAATCAAGTGCTTGAGCTGCACCGTCAGGATCCGGGAAGATTTAGAATGAGATAGGAAAGAAACACATTTTTCAACTATACATGACCTACTGCCACCGAGTCGACCCCAGAGTCGACCCCGGCTTACAGTGACCTTTTACGACAGAGCAGAACCACTGTCAAGGATGTCATCCGGAACTACAGATTTTACGGACGCAGGCTGCCATGTCTTCCTCCCGTGGAGCAGCTGGGGAGACCAATGCTGAATCCGCTGTGCCACTGACACTCCTTAGCAACCATGTGAGTGCAAATTAAATATCCCCCAAAGGCTATGAAGCAGTTGTAGGTCGTTGGCCGTATACTCTTAAAGTAAACATGAACGTAGCAGTGTCCATCAATGGACTGGAAAGCATTAACAGCCAGCACTCAATGATGGCCACCAGTCTCACCTGATCTTCCCCTTCAGCCCAAGTGCCAGGCTTCCATGAGCAGGACCAGACATGATCCATGGCTCATTCCCATCTAGACTGAACTTGAGGGAAGGGGTTTTAACTAGTTCAGACTCAGATACTATTCGGAGAGCAAAGGCATATTAATCCTGGATGACCTCAGGATCATGGTTAGTGACAAGTAACAAAAGCACTGTTTTTGTCCCACAAGGTCTATTGCTAAACAGGGAATTAAAATTTCCTGTCTGCATGTTTTCATGAAATTAAAAATGATTTCAAAAGTAATGCTAGTTAGATGGATAATATAGAACAAAGCATTGTCATGAATACTTTTATTGGAAGGTAATAAGGACAGCAGAAATAGCTGCAAAGATATGAAACTGAACGTTGTATTTGATACAGTAACAGAGACCTTATACTGGCCATAGCCAACTTATGTAATGGTCAGACACATAATACCCCCATTGTCCCAATCTGTTAGATTCGATAAAGTAAACCTGGCTCATTCCCACTAATCTGCAAGTTTCATGTGATAAAAAAAACACACCATAAGAATAAAACCCCAAACCAAGGAAACCCAGTGCCACTGAGTCAATGCCAACTCACAGGGGCCTCTAGGACAGGGTAGAAGTGCCCCTGCAGGCCTCTGGGGCCACAACTCTCTATGAGAGTCGAAAGCTTCTTCTGGTGGCCTAGAACTGCAAACCTTGCAATTAGCAATTGAACTTGTAACCCACTCTGCCATCAGGGCTCCTGGCTGGCCCAAACTATGCTTACTGAAACCATATCAAAAAGAATGACAACTATCTACTTAAGAAATGCATATTAAGAAATTAGAGTCGGCACAGATTATGAAAAAAGCTTCCAGGAGAAAAAAAAGGAACGTAAAGAAGAGTGCAACTGACGTCGAGGAACAGCAAGGTTCCACCGTGGCTCACAAGAGAAGCAAAAAGCGAAGGAAACCTCAACTTTGTGTGGTCCCTTAGCATGGCCCCTAGCTGAGTTTCCACGGGACTGCAGCGGGTGAGCAACACTTCTAGTGCACTAACTGAACCTGCGATCAAAGTACTACCCTGGGGCTGCAATGACGAAGGGGTCGGTGGGTGTCCAGCCGACTGGCAGGCAGCTTGAAAGCAGGCAGCAGCCACGCAGGAGCAAGAGCGGGAGGCCTGTGTCTGGACAGGTGACAGCCTAGAGGACGCTTCTCTGCCACAGGGGTTCACAGTGAGTCAGAGCAACTAAATGACACCTGACAACAATGTATTTATTCCTCACTGACAGAAAGATCCCCTTTGGGCCCTATTTCCTTTCTTTTGCGAGCCCTGGTGGCAGGATAGGTTGGAATTTGGCTTTGGTCCACACAATCAGGAGCTCAAAATCAGCAGCAGTAAAGACTGGACTATCTCGTTCCATGACGATTAGTCTCAGAAACTCAGTGGTGGTTGTTTCCACCCTCTCCCCTAGGGCCACGGTGAGTCGGCACCCACTCGATGGCAGGTGTTGGTTTTGGGTTACTCCCTTCATGACCAAATATATGCCTCTGCTGTTTTCTTTTGTTTTTTGGGCTTCACCAAACAGAATCAAAAAAGCTGAAAAGTTTGCTTTTTCACCTACTGGTATATTTTTACATTATGAGACTTGAAGATTAGTGTGAACATGATTAGACATATTTTTCTGGGTAAGCTAAGAATGGAAACAAATCAGAGTTGGAAATTTCTATAAAGGTTAGGCTAAAAAATAGGTCCATTTCATTTTTTAAAACCATGTCTCATTCTCTAAAAAGAGTGGTAATAAATATTGAATGACATCATGAATATTATCACAAAATTATCAACAAATCGCTCTATTGTTCAATTTTCTTGTTCTTTGTAATGCTCACATCTGAATGAATGAGGTTAGAGGAACTAGAGAAGAACATATTTTGAGAGTGGGGTGTGGTTTGGGAGGGGTACTTTTTATTTCATTTTTTGGTAACCTATGTTATCAACAGACTTAACTATGTCTCCCAAAGTATCACTGATGCTATTTTTACTAATACTGTCAAGTGAAAAACTTTACCAAGCATATAGTGCCTAAATATTCATAATTGTCATAAAGAGTTTGATAAAAGTTTTCCCTGATTATTTTTATATAAACATGTACGAAAAATTTCCAGTATTAAAAAAAAAGAAAAATTTTCAGTATTTATCATTTAACTTACAAATAAAACTAGAATGGGGTTTGTGAAATTGCTATTTGAACATTACCAACTACAAAGACTTTAGATCTCATTGAGTTTATCATCTCTATTTCACTAAAGGACAAAGAGATGCTTAACTAGCATGAATAACTTTTCAAAGATGAAGGGCCAGTGAAGGAGAGAGTCTACAAGGCACTGTGCTACACTACGTTTCCATCTTCTACTTAAAAAATAAAACCCAAATGATAGGAATACCAGAACAGGTGGCAGAACACATAAAATGTCTATGGGCTGCTCTCTTAGAAAAATAACTAATGTTAAAAGAAAAAAAAGAATTATACCAGTGCAGTGAGAAATAAAAAATAAGGTTGTTCCTTATTCCAAGAAACATGCAAGCATCCCGTCTTACAAGCGTCCCCGCTAGAGATTTCCTGAAGCCTGCTCCCTCTCCCACCCTCCTGCAGTCCCTGGGGAGGGCCACTGTCATAATGTTGATGAAATGGATGGTCTCTATCTGACTACATATGTACTGTCTATTCAAGATCAGCTCTTCATGCTCGAAAGCACAGAGACTAAACTTAAGAGAGGATGATCCTAAGAATGGAAAGGTCTCTAGGGACAGATAAGTCCCGATAGGGCAGCAATTCTCACCTTGTGGGTTGCAACCCCTTTGGGGGTCAAACTACCCTTTCACTAGGGTCACCCAATTGTTAACAGTAGCAAAATTACAATTATGAACTAGCAATGAAAATTAAAACAAAATTTGGGGGGGGGGGGCGAGTCACCACAATATGAGGAACTGTATTAAAGGGTTGCGGCATTAGGAAGGTTGAGAACCACTGCCATTGGGCATTTTTAAGTGCTATGAATAGCATTAAAAGATTTCTAAATAGAAATGATATAGTCCAAACTATGCTTTAGAAAAGTAATTGTGGCACATACCAGAAGAACGGATGCTTTGGAAAAAAGGAAATGTAGACCAAACTCCTGAAGAATCAATGGGCAGGCATAGAATTGAAGCTAAGGAGAGCAAGAATAGAGAGGAGTAACAGGGACTTGGTGATGGATTACATCTGAAAGATGCGAAGGACACAGCACACCGAATATGGCACTGGAGCTCCTGACTGGGCTCACAGTGAGTGTGGTGACAGCATCGACCCAGGAGGCACAGGAGAGGCTTTTAAAGTTGAAGGAATTGAGAACCCCATTTCAGACATGTTCTTTTTAGGCATAGGCAGGCCTGTACAAAGCTAGTGTCTTCCCAGGGGCAGTTCTTGTCTGGTCTATAGGGTCATCATATGGCAGTGATATTGGTTGTTTGGGTTTTTAGTCTGTTAGGATTTAAAATCTCAGAAAGCTGATTTTGAAGAAACCTGTCCGATGGGTTTGTTCTGATTTGGAATTGACCTGGTGGAAGTGAGTACAAAAGAGGGAGGCCTGGTGATGCAGGAGTTAAGAACCTTGCAGGGAATCCGACAGGTGGCAGTTCGAAGTCATCAGTTACTAGGGGGAGAAAGTTGTGGCATCTGGTTCATAAAGATGTACATCCTCACAAACTCAGTCAGTTCTTCTTTGTTCTCTATATAGGGTTGCGATGAGTCCGAATCAACTGGACAGAAATAAGTTTGATTTTGAGTGTTGGTACATACCATTATCCTCATTTTTGTTGTTGTTAATATAATGTCTTTGACACACCACTCCCCTTCTGAGTGTTTCCACCACATCCCTCTGTTTCCGTGACAGGTGTGCTTTGCTTTAGTTATGGAGATGCCTTCAAGAATTACTTTGGCTATGAATCTACGCCCTTAATTAAAGAATTGTAATCACTTAGCCCCGGTGGCGTAAGTGGTTGAGTGCGGGACTGCGGCCCGCAGACTTGGCGGTTCAAATCCAGCAGCGGCTCTCAGGAGCAGTGCTGTGTAGCTCCCATGACCACCAGAGGGCAGTGATGCCAAAAAAATTGTAATCAATTGCATAAATAATCGATAACATTAACAGTAGCTTTTAATGCCTTCCAGGTTTGCTTACATTTTGATACAATTTGCCGTTTCTCTTGCATTTTATTGTCTCTGAACATTCTGTTGCAAAGTCTCTAAGGAAGGAGAAAAAGTCACGGATGGCAGTTGATATGGTCTTACAGAACCTACATGGAGATGGAACTTGCTCAGGTGTGGAGTCCAGCCTAGTGATCATTTCACAGCTTGATGACCTCATTTGGAGGCAAAACAGAGGTGAACAGCTCTCTGGAGGCCAGACACACACACTCTGCTTCATCTTCTTGTTGACAAGCCACATGGAGCTATGCTGACGGAACCAGAGCCCCAGATCTGGAGGAGTAGTGTGGAGACTCACACCAGCATGAGATGCTTCCACCATGTGTCAGTCCGGGTAGACTACAGAAGTAAATCCAGAGATATTGGTATGTGTATATGAAAGAGGTTTAGATACAAGAGTGATTGAACGTTAACAAAACATCCCAGTCCAAACCAGTCCAAGGTCTTAAGTCTGATATTAGCTCATATGTCCGATACCAATCTATAAGTCTTCTGCAAACTCACACAACACATACAATGGCACAGAATGCAGAAGATTGCAGGCCAGTGGGTGCAGTCTTGGACATCCAGCGGTGGTAGAAGCATCTCAGCACTGGCAGGGGACTCTCTGGGGCTTCTCAAGCATCTCAGCCCTGGCAGGAGTCTCTACATGGCTCTTCCAGCTTCAGCGGTCTGGTTCCATCAGGGTAAGCCCATGTGGCTTCTCCTCTGGGATGTCTCACAGGGAGCCCGCCTTGTGTCTTGTCAGTAGAGCATCTTCAAGGGACTGAACAGTGAGTCTCTCACTTCCAAGGGAGAAATGTGGCCAGATTTCCCAGAATTTTCTGGAGAAAGCCATGCTCATACAGAGGTCTCCTTATCTCCAGATTGACAGGCCAGACTCCACCCCTACACTCTTAATCCTCAAATTGACACCAGATTTGGTGACTGCCACACACCACCACTGAATCCATAAGACTTTCCACCCACTGGCCTGTGATCTTCTGCATTCTGTGTCATTGTATGTGTTGTGTGAGTCTAAAGAGAAATTTACTGAGTGGTATCTGACACAGGGACTTGATATGGGCTGGGCTGGGTTGTTTTCCTAATATACAATCACTCTTTTCTATAGAGCTCTAGTCTATCCAGACAAACATATGAAAAATCATTTATATTAAGACTGTTTTCAGGCCATCTTAATTTCATGATTTATAGCATACAAAGGGATTAGAATATCATGAGACAGATAATATGAGGGTAAATTGCTACTTGCATTCCAGCTCATACATGCACTGGCTTAATCCAAAGAAAACAGGCTTAAATATGTCTCTGTGATCCGTGGATAGCTGTAAATAAGTGGTCTTTGTAAGACACATGTCTTAGTCTCAGAGAGCCTTCCAAAAAAAGATGTGATAGAAAAATGATTTTGATGTCAAAACTAATTTCAAATTTTTAACAAAACTCAAGTGGATGTCATCTTAAAATACGGAAGCTTTGCAAATAGTTTACAAGACTGCTACCCCCTCTTAAACCAATCATTTTTAGATGGGTCAATTAATTGTCTTAAGGAAGGTCAAGAAGAACTCATGGGAGAAGCAAGAGATGGAAGCCTATCCACCCTGACAAATGAAGGAACTATAGTTGAAGGCCCAAAATGAGTATAAGATAACTGTACGTTTATCATTGATGTAGGCACTACTAGGCTCTCCCATAATCTGGCATTTTCAATTTCAAGTGAACATTTTGGCCTAAGAAGCAAAACTGAGTTTTATGGACCAGACCATCGCATAGCCAGCAATGTAGCTTAGATTTACCAATAAGAAAAATAGCAAGGTCCAACCTAAACAGGACTTTGGCTGGGCTAGTGAAATTAAGACAGAACGATCAGTCAGTGCAGGTTAGAGGGATTCTGTTGGGGACTACAAAAGGGCAATCTTTTTTTTTTTTTTTTTGGGGGGGGGGGCATCACTGCTCTCCAGCGGTGGGAGTAGGAGGCCCAGCCCCACTGCTGGAATTGAACCTCCATCCCAGTGGGTCGCAATCCCACGCACAACCACTACACCACTGGGGCTCAGCCCCCAATTCTACCACATAAATCCAGCTAGACCAGGAGATGTACAGTGAAGTTGGAAACGTAGGAAACTTAGGATAGATGATCCATCAAGACTAGTGATGGGAGTGGTATTACCAGGAGGGTGGAGGGATGAAGGAATGGAGAGGGAGAGCCAACTTCAGGGATCTACACGTAGCCTCCTTTCTGGGGCATGGACAACAGGGAAGTGAGTGTTGGGACACATTGTACAGTGTACAGGATGAAAAAATAATTTGTAAATTACTAAGGGTTCAAGGGGAAGGGGGGTTGGAAGGGTAATATAGGGGGCAGATAATGGGGGCCTGGAGGGAGGGAGAATGTTTTGAGAGTGATGATGGCAATGGGTGTGTAAAAGTGGCCTGAATACAACTGATGTTGTTGGGGATTGTGATGGGAGTTGTAGGG